>JBBPBO010001985.1:24943751-24995975 GCA_037974295.1 Cicer cuneatum
GGGGGGGGGGGGGGGGGGGGGGGGGGGGGGGGGTCAGAAGGAACACTTGGAGGGGCAGACGGAGTGGTAAGAGAGGTAGAAGGAGAGGGCTTCTTGTTGAGCTGTTTTGGTGCCCTAGTTTTACTTCGCTGGAAAATCTTCAGATTCTTCCTAGCTAGGTATTGAGAGATGGTTACAACAGATTTTTTCTTTAGGGTTTTAGAGGGGGGTTGAGATGAGGGTTCAGGAGTTTGCTGCTGTGTTTGGAATGGTTGTTGTTGAGAGGTTGCTGGAACACTGGAAGGAGGAACATTCATTTGTTCCTCATCAGAGTCGGAAATGATAAACACAGAAGCATCAGTTTTTTTAGGGTTCGAAGTCCCTATTCCAGACAGAATTCGCATGGACCTTCGTTTTGGGGGGTTGGTGGTTTTTCTCAAGTGAGGAGGAACTTGAGCGGTGTTGGGTACAAATTTAGGGTGAGAAGGGGGAAAAATTGTTGCGAGTGGTTTAATGGGAAGTGGGATAGGGCTTGATTCCCGTGAAGACGAGGATGAGGATTCTGAGGAAGAAAATGGCATTTTGATGGGAGAGGGTCTGGGTGGTGGTGAAGGTGAACGATAGCGAAAAGGAGAAGAAAATGCCTTGACACGTGTATTTTTACGACCACTGGATTTAGTTCTGGCCATTTTGAGTTTTTATAGAAAGGGAGAAAGTTTTTAAGGAAGAAAGATTTTGAGGAAGACGAAAGGAAGGATTCTGAAGGGTTTGTGAGAAATTTCAAAGACATAAGTTGCCTTTTTAGAGAGAAAAGATAATGATGAGTGAAACCTAGGGAAGGAGGTTTTGAAAAGATGTAACGCTTCTTCTTGAAAGGGTGTCAAGGCATTTTTGGAGGCAGGGGACAAGAGCATTAAATGCCAAAACTCCCCTTTTTGTCATGCGCAGAGAGAAAGAGATACGCAGAGGAGAAAGTTGATTTAAAAATGGAGAAAGTTAACTAAAAAACGGAGATTGATAAACGTTCTCCGTTTTCTGCACAAGCAGTTTTAATGAGATTTCTCTGGATTTCTCATGATTTTTAGCCTTTCCTTAATTGAATTAAAACTATCCTCAGCAAGAGGCTTTGTAAATACATCAGCAAGCTGATTTTGGGTATCAACAAAAATTAATTCAATGCTTTTCTTGCTCACATGATCTCTAATGAAATGATGCTTAATTTCAATATGCTTAGATCTAGAATGCTGAATTGGATTTGTAGACAAATTAATAGCACTTGTATTATCACAGTAAATTGGGACATTAGAATAACTTACAGAGAAGTCTTCAAGTTGATTCTTTATCCAAATTACTTGGGAGCAACAATTTGCAGCTGATACATATTCAGCTTCAGTTGTTGACAGTGCAATCGTGTTTTGTTTCCTGCATGACCAGCTGATTAAGGCTTCTCCCAGGAACTGGCATGAGCCACTTGTGCTCTTTCTTTCAGTTTTGTCCCCAGCATAATCAGCGTCGCAGTAAGCTACAAGATCAAAATGTGAACCTTTTCTATACCAAAGGCCAAGATCAGTAGTACCAACAAGATATCTAAAAATCCTTTTTACAGCAGTTAAATGAGATTCTTTGGGTGCAGATTGAAATCTAGCACATAATTCTACTACAAATATGATATCAGGTCTACTTGCAGTTAGATATAACAAAGAACCAATCATTCCTCTGTATTCTTTTTCAGATACAGATTTTCCATTTTCATCTTTGTCCAATGAAGAAGATGGATGCATGGGAGTAGTCATGATTTTGCCTTCATTCATTTTGTATTTCGTTAAAAGATCTTTTGTATATTTTTCTTGAGAAATAAAAATGCCATCATCATGCTGCTTGATTTGTAAACCAAGAAAGTATCTCAACTCTCCCATCATGCTCATTTCAAATTCACTTTGCATAAGATTTGAAAAGGCAGCACACATTTTTTCATTGGTTGATCCAAAGATTATATCATCAACATACACTTGAACAATGAGTAAATCATTTTTATCATTTTTCTTAAAGAGTGTAGTGTCAATGTTTCCTCTGGAAAATCCATTTTTGATTAGAAAAGAACTTAATCTTTCATACCAAGCTCTTGGTGCTTGTTTCAGACCATAAGAGCTTTGGTAAGTTTATAAACATGGTCTGGTTTTGATTGATTTTCAAAGCCAGGGGGTTGTCGAACATAAACTTGCTCATTTAAAAAACCATTTAAAAAAGCACTTTTAACATCCATTTGAAAAAGTTTTATGAGTTTGTGAGATGCATATGCAAGAAGAATTCGTATAGCCTCTAACCTTGCAACTGGTGCGAAAGTTTCATCATAATCAATACCTTCTTGTTGATTATAACCTTGAGCAACCAGTCTGGCTTTGTTACGAATGACCTTACCTTCTTCATCTAGTTTGTTTCTGAACACCCATCTTGTTCCTATGATGGTCTGGTTTTGAGGATCTGGGACAAGATTCCAGACTTCATTCTTTTCAAACTGATGAAGTTCTTCTTTCATTGCATTAATCCAAGATTGATCAACAATGGCTTTTTTGATTGACTTGGGTTCGAGTTGGGAGATCATTGCCATGTTGTTGTTGTCATCCTCTTTGAAAGACATTCTGGTTCAAATTCCATCAGCTGTATCCCCAATAATTTGATCCTGAGGATGATCACTTATTGTTTTCCAGCATTTTGGAAGAGAATGAAGTGGAGACTATTTATCAGTCTGGTTTTCCTGGAGAACATTCAACTGCTGTTGTTCAGAATGTTCTTCTTCTTCATCATCTTTCTTGCTCATTTCCAGATCATCAAATTCATCAAATAATACATGTATACTAATTTCAACAACCTTTGTTTTGAGATTAAACACACGAAATCCTTTAGATTCAGTTGAGTATCCCAAAAATATGGCTTTGTCTGATTTAGCATCAAACTTTCCAAGGTTTTCTTTATTGTTCAAAATGTAACAATAACACCCAAAGATGTGAAAATATGAAATGTTTGGCTTTCTATTTTTCCAAATTTTATATGGTGTTTTGTTGATGATTTTTCTTATTGTTACACGGTTTAAGATGTAACATGAAGTGTTTATGGCTTCAGCCCAAAAATATTTTTCAACATTTGATTCTTCCAACATTGTTCTTGCCATTTCCTGCAACGTTCTGTTTTTGCGTTCAACAACCCCATTTTGTTGAGGAGTTCTAGCACATGACAGATTGTGGGAAATGCCAAGTTCATCAAAAAATGCTTTAAAAGAAGCGTTTATAAATTCTCCTCCATGATCACTTCTTACAGAAATGATGCTGGAATCTTTTTCATTTTGAACCTTCTTACAAAAGTTTTTGAAAGCATCAAATGCATCATCTTTTTGTTTTAAAAATAAGACCCATGTATATCGAGAATAATCATCAACAATAACAAAACCATATCTCATTCCACCTAGACTTGTTGTTTTAATAGGACCAAAAAGATCTATGTGAAGCAGCTCAAGGACTCTATTTGAGGAAATAAAATCTTTTGGACGAAAGCTACTTTTAACTTGTTTTCCTTTAGCACAAGCTTCACATATTTTATCTTTATCAAAATTGATTTTTGGCAATCCTCTAACAAGTTCTAGTTTTGAAATCTTTGAAATAGTTTTCATACTGATGTGTCCTGTCCTCTTGTGCCAAATCCATTTATCTTTGTTTATGGACATGAAGCAGGATTCATCAGGTAATTTTTCAAGGTATAAAACATAAAGATTTTTCTTTCTTATACCTGAAAAAATGAGTTCACCATTTTTGTTTTTAACTTCACAAAAGTTTGGTTTAAAAATAACCTCGAAGCCATTGTCACATAGTTGACTTATGCTTAAGAGATTATGTTTCAGACCTTCTACATATTGAACATCAGAAATTTGAGCTGAGTTTTTCTTACCAATGGTTCCTTTGCCTTTGATTCGAGCTTCGTTGTTGTTACCAAAGGTTACAGAACCTCCTTCTTTCTTCTCAAATGACATAAAGGAGCTTTTATCTCCTGTTATATGTCTTGAACAGCCACTGTCCAAGAACCATGGCTTTTTCTTGACAAGTTGAAATCCATTCTGCATAAGATGTTATATTAACTTTAGGTACCCACTCTTTTTTGGGTCCTTGAGAGTTAGTTTCAGGATTGGATTTTCTTTTGAAATAACATGCTGATTCATGATGACCAAATTTGAGACAATAGGAACATTTAACAGTTGGTCTTGGTGTTGTATTTGAAATTTGAGTTTTTGAAGGTTTGAATCTTGATTGTGTAAAGATTCTGGATCGTTCTCCCTTTTTCAAACTTTCTGGAGAATGTTCAGTTTTTCTTTTTGAACTTTCTCCGTTTTGAGAATAAGCTGGAGAACGTTCTGGTTTTTTCAAAATTGGCCTTTTCTTTTCAAACATCTTTCTGCTCTTAATCTTTTCATCCCGTTTTTTGAAATAGCACGCAAATTCCAAATGTCCAAGTTTACTACAGTATGAACATTTTGTTTTGCATTTTTCGATCTTGCTTTCCGGAATAAAAAAGTTTTCGTACATTTTGGTTTTTTGAGTTTGATCAAAACCAAGACCAGCCTTATCAAATATTCCTATTTGCGATCCCATGATCTTCTGAAAAGTTTCAGTAGCTTTTATAAAATTAAGCAAATCAGTTTTTAAGATTTCATTTTCAAATTTAAGATTAACGTTCTCCGTTTTAGCAGTAGAACGTTCTTGACCTTTATGAATTTCACAATCTTGCTGTTTTGATTCCCTCAGTTCTTGAATGGTATTCTTAAGTATATCAATCATGGCCTGAGCCTTTTCTTTCTCTTATTTTTCTTTAAAAACTTGTTTTTTTAAAGAACTACATTTTTGTATAAGAGTGTTCGAATCATTTAGCAAGTTGTCAAATTCTTTTCCCATTAATTCACACAGAGAGTAGGGTTCAGAATCTATTACCTCGTTTTCTTTTGTGTCTGCCATCAAGCATATGTTGGCTTCTTATTCTTCTTCTTCGGATTCTTCAGAGTCATCCTATGTAGCCAGCATTGATTTCTTTTTGAAAGGAAATCGCTTTGGTTTATTCTTATTCAATGGACATTCAGATTTGTAATGTCCAAGTTTATTGCAACCAAAGCATGTAATCTAGCTCTTATCAACATCTGTTTTGGGATTTTTATTGGGAAATCCCTTTTTGATTTGATCTCTTCTTCTCATCATTCTTTGTATTTTTCTGGTGAGAAGAGCAATTTCTTCATCAGCATCTTCTTGTCCAGTTTCTTCTGGTTCTTCATCAGTTTGTAGAATGATGCTTTCTTGAGATGTTTTTAGAGCTACTGCTTTTCCTTTCTTGATAGGTTTATCTTCTTGTAGCAGTATTTCATGTGCTCTTAAAGTTCCTATCAATTCTTCCAGGGGAAGTGTTTCAAGATTCTTGGCTTGGCTTATAGCTGTTACCATTGGTCTCCATACAACTGGAAGACATCTCATGATTTTTCTTACCCTGTCTTGTATTGAATATGCTTTGCCAAGAGAACGCATTTCATTCACTATTGTTGTGAATCTTGCGTACATCTCATCAATGGTTTCTCCTTCTTGCATTTCGAATAATTCGAATTTTCTTATACCAATGTCAATCCTTGTTTCTTTGACATGGCTCGTGCCTTCATGGTGAGTTTGTAATGTGTCCCATACTTCTTTGGCAGTTGCACATTCATCTACTCTTTCACTTTCTTCCCTGCTCAAAGCACACGATAAGAATAAATGAGCTTTGGAGTTTAGGAGTACCTTAGCTTTATCATCAGAAGTCCAGTCTGCTTCTTTCTTTTCTGTTGAAGCTGGATCTTCTTGATTCATCCTTGGAACATGATTTCCATTTACTATGATGTTCCACATCCTGTGTCCTGTGATTTAAGAAACAATTGCATTTTGTTTTTCCAAAAATAATAATCAGTACCATCAAAGAATGGTGGTCTGTTAGAGGATCCTCCCTCAACAATGTATTTTGCTTTAGACATTTTCTGGATCTTTTTCTCAAACACTGGTTAGGTGTTCTTTCTAGAGACCTTGCTCTGATGCCAATTGAAGTAGCAAAATTGATTTACAAGGAAGGGGGGTTTGAATTATAAATCTCCCTTTTTAAAATTTCCAGAAAAACTTCAGTTTTAAACACAAGAAAGTTCTTGGTTAAGGAAGCAGAAAAATGGTGAACGTTCTTGGTTTGAATAGAAAACGGAGAACGTTCAGATTAGTGTTTAAAATAGAAAACAGTTTTGTATTTTAATATTTGAAACACGATTAAACTGAATAAAGAGATAAGGGATAAGAAATACCACACGCAGATATATCCTGGTTCACCCAAACTTGGGCTACGTCCAGTCCTCACGAAGTGAGATTTTCCACTAAGTGTTTAAAACAAGAACCTTCTTGGTTTTACAGCACCTAGTCTAGATCAACCTTGATCTTTTTTTTTCAGAACTTAAACTAATTCCTACCCAGAAAAAGTTTAACCAAATCACCTATCAATCTTGATAGGATTTCTTACAATCTACCCAAACTATCTTTTATTCTTATAGTTTGAGTTTACAATGATGATGAGATTGATTTTGTTTAGAATCTGTGAATTCTCAACTCTTGTTTGAGATTCGATTCTTTACAGATAAATCAAAATATATATCAGAGTAAAACTATTTAACTAAAAACTGATTCTGTAAGTGATTTTCAGAACTTCAAGTATGAATGTGAATGATTGTGATAGCTGTGTTAGCACTTGAACTTCTGATTTTTCCTTGAGCTGTGGCCTTCCTTTTATAGGCTTGAAAGCAGTGAATAAAGGCCAATATAGCCGTTGTAAAGGCCTTGTGTCAGACTGGACCAGTGGCTTTATTTCTAATTAAAAATAATCCTTTTATTTTCCTGATCAGTCTTGAGCTGTAGTGTTTTGGATCAATCTTTCTTGAGTTGTTAATGATCTTCTGAAGCTTCTGATAAGTGGCAATATTGCTGTCTTGATCTGAAGCTTTGGATCAATAAAAACAGATTGAAAACAATCACGAAAGCTTGAAGTAAGAAGCTTGTACTGAAGCTTCTAAAACTGCCTGGAGCTTGATGTAAGGAGCTTGTACTGAAGCTTCTAAAACTGCCTGGAGCTTGATGATCGTTCTGGACGTTTGTTCTTTAGGTATCCTCTGTTAGATTCCATAATGTATCCTCTGGTAATTTCCAGAATGTATCTTCTGGTAATTTACTTCATGAGGTATCTTCTGGAGTCTGATAATTACTGTTTCCAGAACAGTCTGGACAGGCATCTTTGAGAGTCTTTATCTTTCTCAATTCGAAAGTTCTCTTGATCTGAATTGATCCTATGTGTTCTCTGCCATGTAGTGATCATATCCATGTAACTTCCAGATCCAACAACTTTAATTAAGTGATGGAGAAAGTTGGGTCTTTATGGTGTCACAGTCTGGCGAACATTCTCCATTTTCCAGAATGTGAAGAATGTTCTTCTGATGCTGTTTTCTTTGAATCTTTTGAAACCTGTCTATGATTTAAAACACTCAAAAGCACAGGTTAAATTAACAATACATTTAGAATCATAATTAAACAATCTTTAATTAACCTTTGTTTGTTTTCATCAAAACATTAAATTTGAGAGTTTGTCTTAACAATTACACCATGATTATAACCACGTAAGAAAATTTTGGGAAATTGATTTTCAAAATATACCAAGATAAAGATACATCAAAAACTGTATCCTGGACCCACCAAAATATTTATCAGAGTTCGGAAAATATACAATTATCCCAAACTAAAATATTATCAGAGTTGCGGAAAGAAAATATACAATAATCCCAAAATAAGTGAATACAGCCCTCAACACTAGGCCCTATACAAAAAGTCTAGTCTGATCATGCACTAAGCTACAGTAACAAGTGATTTCCACCGCCTCCTCCGCAAGTCTCGTCTTCACCCCAATCGTCCGTCCCTCTACGTTGTCCACGAATACTCCGTACGTGAAGATCAGGGGAAACTAACGACGTTTCCGTCGTTAGTGTAACCGTCGGTGGGACGGGTTTGGGTATCATCTGAGGGCAAAGCCCAATTTTCCACAATAATAGTAAAGGGTCACCGACCGAAACTAACAAATACCATATAGCATTTATATCAATAATAACAAGCATATTCATTGCATGTTATGTGACAATGATGATAAATAAGGATGCGCATTTTGAAATTTCATGACATGTATGCCTTTTCAAACAGCAACCAATTTAATATAAAAATCAAGTTGTAAGCACAAATATCAATTCAGCAATCACACCAATTCATCAGACATTCAAAATTTCATAAGGTCCTTACACACATCGATTTTCATTCGTCAACATCATATCCAATCAAAATTCACCGGTCAACCAACCCGATGCAATATGTATAGGCTCATGTACTCAACTTCTTGGAATTACCAAGGTGCAGTCGCTCACAGACCAGCACACGTGCAATCGCTCACAGACCATCACAATTTTTATATTTAGACTTTAATGGCCATCATGACCATGGTGCAATCTCTCATAGATCAGCACCAGTGCAGTCGCTCACAGACCATCACTCGTGCAGTCGCTCAACAGACTAGCACATTTTACGTATACCAAGGTACAATCGATCACAGACTAGTACCAGTGCAGTCGCTCACAGACCAGCACACGTGTAGTCGCTCACAGACCAGCACATTTCACGTATGTTAGCCTCTCACAGGCCAGAACATGCAGAAGTTAAATCCTCGCACGGATAGAATGGACCGTCTAATACACGCGGAACCACTCCGTAGCCCGAGTAGAATAGACCGTCTAATACACGCGGAACTACTCTGACTCTGGATAGAACAGACCGTGTAATACACGCGGAACTATTCTATAACCCATGGTTACTACTTAACTTCGCGGCCCATCACGGTCACCGCATCAACTCTGTGGCCCATCGCGGTCACCACCTAACTATGCAATGCATGGACATAAATAGAATGCACCTTCACTGAAAATAGAATGCAAATACCAGCAAAAATTCAGCCATTCCATCACTTCCTCAAAACCATCTCAACCCAAATAATTTCATTATCATCACATCAACAAAAATATTCAAGCACCTCATCATTACTACTTCACACTATCTCAAAAAATCCATTTTAATTTATCACAAAGCTTCCCAATGTTTCCCCAACTCTTAAAGTTCATATGACAGTGTCTAAGACTTGAATTTCTGGAAAACATGAATCTGTATTCGAATACAGAAGCTACAACAGTGCAGAATCAACACTTTGTATTCGAATACAACTTCCTTGTATTCGAATACATAAGCTACAATAGTGTAAACTCAGCATTTTTCACAGCATCAATAAAGAACTCCATAACTTCATCATCACCACCTCAAACCATCTCAAAAACACCATTTTAATTCATCACAAACCTTACCAATATTTTCCCAACTCTTTAAGTTCATAAACCATTGTTTAAAACTGAAATTTTTGAAAAAAACACAAGCTGTATTCGCATACAGAGGCAAAAACAGTGAAAAATCAGCATTCTGTATTCGAATACGAGGCTGTCGTAGTCGAATACAGATGCGAATACACTGGCAAAAATTGCAGTCCTGTATTCGAATACGACAGGGTCGTAGCCGAATACAGAGGCTAAGTCAGAAGCAAAAATCCCTTATCTGTATTCGAATACAGAGGCTCGTATTCGAATACAAGTTCACAAATTTGAATAAAACTGAAGTTTTGCAGGCTGTATTCGAATACACTCATGCCGTATTCGAATACACCTTCGAATTCAGTGAAATTTCACAGAAAACTTCAACACGTTTTCAAATTCTTTTCTTTGAAAAACCAACACAACACCAAAATAAAATCACCATTCTTTTGAAACCTCAAAACTCAACGTTTTTCATCAACAACAGATTTTTAACAACACAACAGAAAACAGAATCATCAACACCAGAATCACCTCACTGTTTTTCTTTAACCACAAAACTCAAAACAAGATGCAAAGTATTTTACAGTATTCTTACACAACCAAAACAACATGCAAAGCATTTTCCAGTATTCCCACACAACCAAAACAGCAATGTTATATCAGCCAAAACAACAACATCACAGAATCATCAAACATGAACATGATGCATTTTTCGCATTTTATAACAACACGCACAATAGTTTCATTTTTCAAACCAGAAACTAAAATATGATCATACATCAAACATGCATTTACAGCCCTAAAATGCAAACTAGAAAGTGGAAGGTGCCCCTTACCTCTGTTACTTTTCTGCTCCCGTTCACGTTTTCGCGACAAAAGTCGGCGAAGTTTTCGTTTGCGTTTGCCTCTACCAAAGTGGGTTCTCTAGCTCCGTAATGAGGAGAGGAACAACTTTTGTTCTTGGTACTTGGTGGTTTGATGCTTGGATTTTCAAGTAATCTCACTTTTGAGCAACTCTTTTTTTTTTCTTCTATAAACGTGAAACAGAATGAGAAGAAGAAGAAGAAGAAATTTACTGTTTGATGCAGTAAGGAGGAGGGAAACGTGTTTCTGCCTTTGCTCTTGCCACTCCTTCATATATATAGGCACATATATGTGCCACCTCATCCCACATTAATAGTATAATATTACTTGACCTTCCATCACTTAATTTATCCTTCATCCACTAATTTTAATTCAACCTCCAAAATAAATATTTATATTTATATTTACACAAAATATACATATATTAAATATTTTACAATTATTCCTCAAAATACACTTAATATTAAATCCATAATTTAATTTTAAATTTAAGGGTCTTACAACTACTCTATCTTTTTTATCATAAAAAAGACAACTAAACCTAAACCACAAGATTTGAAACAAAGGGTGGGGGCAGCTGGTTCAAGAGGGAGAGAAATGCATTTTTTTTTACAAAGTACATGAATTTAAATGGTCGATAATTAAAAATGTAAGTAAAGGACTTGAATGTCAAAATGCAAGTGAAAGTAAATGAAGTAAAATAAGTTGTATTTGTTAAGACAAACTCTCATTTTCAAAGTTTTGATGAAAATAAACAAAAGTTAATTAAGAACGTTAATTATGATTCAAAAATGTTATGTTAATTTAACTTGTGCTTTTGAGTGTATTAATTCAAAGATAGGATTCAAGCAAAGCCAAGAAATCAGCATAATAAAGAACACAAAACATTCTTGACATAATCTGGAAAACGGAGAATGTTCTCCAGGTTCAAATATGGCCATGATAGCATAAAGACCAATCAATCTTCATCACTTAATTGAAGTTATTGCCTATGGAATTTACATTAGTATTAAGAGTACATGACAAGAAACAGATGTGGTCAATTACAATCAAAAGAAACCATTCGAATCACAAAGAAAGAAGGCCATGAATCAAGTTGCCCAAGCAAGACTGAACAATCTCCAATTTTGCTGTCAAGACTGATAAACGATCTTGAAAATATACAAGGCATCAGGATAGCTTCCAGTATGTTTATAAATTCGTCCAGATTGATTATCAATCTCCAGGAAACCCAAAAGCTAAACCTCCAGATAGATCATCAATCTCTAGCAACTACACTTCAGTTTTCTGCAACATTCTTCTATGATATCTTCGAATCTATTTCAATCAAGTTCAAGACTCAAATTCAAATTACAAAGCATTATCACATATCTGCAATATTGAATGATCATTAAGCTAAAAAAATTACTGATCAAGAATAAAGAATTCAACCCAGTTAAAACAGAAATTAAAAATAGTCAAAAGCTGGATTATATTTAATTAGAAATATTGCCTTTGGTCAAGCCTGACTAGGGCACTACCAACGACTCTATTGACCTCCATTTACTGCTCTCAAGCCTATAAAAGGAAGACCAAAGCTCAAGGAAAACGCAGAAGTTCAAGTGCTAACAAGTCTCTCAAAATCATTCACATTTACATACTTGAAACTCTCTCATCACTTAATAGAATCAGTCTGATCAAGTTCTTATTTACTCTGATACATTTGTACTGAATTCTTTGTAAAGAATCGATTCTCAAACAAGAGTTGAGACATTTCAGATTCTAACAAAACAATCCCATCGTTATTGTAAAACTCAAACTATAAGAGTTAAGTATAGTTTGGGGTAGATTGTAAGAAATCATATCAAGGTTGGTAGGTTAATTGATTAATCTCTTTCTGGGTGGGATTAGATTAAAGTCTGTAACAAAGATCAAGGTTGATCTAAGCTAGGTGATGTAAAACCAAGAATTTTAAACACTTAGCGGAAAATCTCACAATTGTGAGGACTGGATGTTGCCCAAGTTGGGTGCACCAGGATACATCCGTGTGTGGTATCTCTTATCCTTTATCTCTTTATTTAGTTTGATTGTTTTTCAAGATTAAAATACAAACTGTTTTCTGTTTTATAACTAATCAATAATGTTCTCCGTTTTTTTTAATAAAACCGAGAACGTTCTCCGTTTTCTGCTTTCTTAACCAAGAACTTTCTTGAGTTCAAATCTTAAGTTTTTCAGGAAATTTTAAAAAAGGGAGATTTACAATTCAAACCCCCCTTCCTTGTAAATCAATTTTGCTACTTCAGTATTGAAATTTCGACAGAATTAAAATAACTTGAATGATAAAAACTAATTAAAGTTAAAGAAATTTAGAAGACATGGAAGACATACGTACTTAAGTTCTGGAAAGCGTGAATCCATTTTTAATTTATGAGTTGACTTTAGAAATTAAGTAAACTCTTTTTTTTTTAATGAAAACTCTTATAGAGGAAATAAACTAAGTAAATGTCATTTCAGAGACAAGCCATATTCGTGGAAATTACTTATGTTGAAGTATTTCCAGCAAATACTCACTCCAATTTCTTTAACTCAATCGTTGTTGTTGATAATCAAACACTTTAATGAAACTTTGGATTTTCCTTGACTTTCATGCCATCTGTCTTAGGTCTTTTGTCAACAGATTTTCAAATTTCCCAATAATAGATGCCCCCAAGTTTTAGTCGTTTGACAAATGACCAAAAAATGTGAAATTTGGTGACATAGCGATTTTGAAATGACATGTCTATTGACGTATGTCTTACACTTTGCATATCCCTTAAAAAGCATTTTTTTTTAATATCATACCTTAGTAGGGTGATGAGCACACGCCCTTTCAAAACCTCGAGATTAGACGTTCCGTCATTAGTGCCCTTTCAAATACAATAGTATAAAAAGCTTTTGCCACACCATAATTCCTTTTCTTAGGCTCTATCTTCTTCCTCACTACTAAAGCTCTTACACTTTCAAAGATTCTTCACCTTTTTCAATTGATGGCATGACACAAAACATCTATTTCTGCTGAAAAATAGTATTGTACTCATTCCCTAAATCTTTATGGAGTTTCTCAAGTTATGGGTTTAAACAAGAAACAAACCTCCTCCCAATTCCATTCATTTTGTGAGTAAGAATTTTCTTTTTGGCAAAGATATTACTAAATATATTTGTATTTCACTATTTTTTTTATTGGAGTGAAACCTTGGAATTTGTCCACTTAAAAGAAGGAATCCGAGATTGTTGAAGGAAGCTATTGAAGTCATCATAGGCTAGTCATACAGTAACAACCGTGAGAGAATTTCATATATAAAGGTCTATGATCCAATTTAAACGAGGTAAGATGTTGATTCTTATGTCTAATCTTTCATACAAATCATTATGTTTCCATGTGAAGGGACAATACCTTGAAGTCCAACATCAATTAGCTAACAATCTTGAATCATTTAAGAAAATTCATCATTACCTTTTGTGCAAGGATTCACAACATAACTTGTCCTTTCCAAATGGTTCAAAATAGAATTAAGATCACCATAGATAAGCCAATGCCTTTTCAACACTATCCATTAAATCACATATCTCATTCTATAAACCCCTACATTCAACAAAATGAGGATCTCCATAAACAATTGTAAAAAACCACATCTGTTGGATTGAAACTGAACACTGAGATGCACCATTTGGCTAGACTCCAACAAATAATCAATTTTCCAACAAGATGAATGCCATAAGCACTAGACTTTTTCTGAACTACCACAAGAGTAAAAAATATGCCAAGAATCAAACCCCAACATAGGAATGAATTTTATAGAACAATCATCACACACTCGCGACTCAATCAAAATAAAAAAAGACAAGAAATGATCCCTAACAATATCTTTCATCAAAGCAATTAAGCCTCTGCTTTCCACACCTCTACAATCTCAACTCAATAATATGCAATGCCATAATTAAGTTGATTGGGCCGAACTTGCCAAAGGAAACATTACCCACACAAGGTATAGCCAAATCATCTTTAGAATAATGGTTATCTTGTTGACCAACATGTCGAACCTCCAAGGTTTACCCCTAACACCTAGATTATGAGGTTTAGAAGGCATGAATGACTCAATGCGATGAACCTCAAGGGACTTCTTAACACGAAAATGGAATGGAACATTGAAACCATCAACAAAGACTTTGAAAATATTAGCCAAGACAACTTGTCTTTGCTCCACTTGTTTCTTTTGAAGAATTCTCATTTGGTTGAGGATGAACTCATCATCCGAGTGTGGTTATGGCTTAACTGTAATAAGGGGCCTAAGTAAGGGATCAACCAACTCTATTTTCTTAAGAGTATTATTTTTCTACTCGAATTTAGGAGGTTGATTCTTTTGTTTTCGTCTGCTTGTGTGCAATTTATTCTTCCATTCATGCATGTTGGAACCAAGTTGGTTCTTACACTCAAAATTTTGATGTTAAAAAAAGTATTTTATGAGAATAATAGATTTGACTTCGAAGAAGAATGCAAAAATCAGAGGATGACGTCACCAGAGAATACCGCCAGAAGATATCACCAGAGGATACCTCCAGAAGATACAGCCAGAAGATGTCACTAGAGGATATTAGAGGATATCATCACAAGCATAAATAAGAGGATATCATCAGAGGCAAGAATCAGATGACATCATCAGAGGATACCATTCGAGGCAAACATCAGAAGAAGACATGGTCCAGATCAGAAGGAAACATGGTCCAGATCAGAAGAAGATATGGTCCAGATCAGAAGGAAACATGGTCCAGATAAGAAGAAAAAGACATGGTCCAGATTAGAAGGAAACATGGTCCAGATCAAAAGAAGACATGGTCCAGATCAGAAGGAGACATGATCCAGATCAGAAGAAGACATGGTCCAGATCAAAAGGAAACATGGTCCAGAAGAAAACATGGTCCAGATCATAAGAAGACACAGTCCAGATTTGAAAAAGACATTGATCCAGATTCATAGAAGACTTGATTCAGATTCGTAGAAGATTTGATTCAAAATTCGAAGAAGACTTGATGGAAATTTGAAGGAGATCTGATCAAAGTCTGAAGAAGATTTAATTTCAATTTGAAGAAGATTTGGTTCAAAATTTAAAAGAAATAAATTCGATTTGAAGAATTTTCAAAAGGAATCTGAGCAAGATACAATTCGAAATTAAGCTTGGATCAAGTAGAAGCCCATATCTCAACTATAAATAGAGGCTTCAGGCAATAGAAGAAATCATCGAAAAGCACAAGAACTCAAGCTTAAAGTTCAAAGTCATCTGAGAGTTCAAAAGAGAGAAACATATGTGCGAGAGAGAAATATTTTCTAAGTGTTAGAGTGTGAGAGTCATTGTTACAATCAGCTTTCTAGAAGCAACTTAGCAAGTTCCAAACCTTTGTATCAAACCTGATAGTGGTGTAAGTTCCTTCTTCAATCTTAGGTTGTCAGATTGGTAGGAGAAGACTTGGCTTGTAAGGTCAAGGTGGTGTAAGTTCCTTCTTCAATCTGGGGTTGTCAGATTGGTAGGAGAAGACTTGGCTTGTAGGGTCAAGGTGTTGCTGTTCCTCAAAAGTATGGGGTTGTCAGGCTGTTTGGGAAGACTGGCTTGGAGGGTCAGGTGCTGTGTAATTCAAAGTGTTTGAATTAGTGGACTAAAGCCTTCAGAATGAAGGGACTGGATGTAGCCAAGTTAATGGTGAACCAGGATAAATCTATGTGTCCAAATACTTATGCTTTTATTATCCACTGCTGTTGAGTCTGATTGCTTCTTCTTCGAATTAATTTATATCAACTTTCATCAAATCAACAAAAAGAATTCAACTTTGGCAAACACAATTCAATCCCCCTTTCTCGTGTTTGCACCTTCACTTCTTAACACCAAAATGGAATGGAACATTGAAACCATCAACAAAGACTTTGAAAACATTAGCCAAGATAACTTGTCTTTCCTCCACTTGTTTCTTTCGAAGAATTCTTATTTGGTTGAGGATGAACTCATCATCCGAGTGTGGTTATGGCTTAACTGTAATAAGGGGCCTAAGTAAGGGATCAACCAACTCTCTTTTCTTAAGAGTATTATTTTTCTACTCAAATTTAGGAGGTTGATTCTTTTGTTTTCGTCCGCGTGTGTGCAATTTATTCTTCCCTTCATGCATGTTGTGAAACCTTAACACATTGGGCTACGTTAGTAATCTGGTTACTTGTGCATGGAGTATTCACCTCCTCATAAATACTATTTTCAACATATTTAACTTTAGTCAACACAGTAAAATGGGATCCATTGACCTCAGTGGGTCGTGCATTATGTGACACCCTAAATCCCAAATTTATTTTAAATTTTTTTCTTCAAATTCTATTTTAAAAATAATAAAATATAAATAAATAAAATTTTGAACGATTTATTTAAGGCAAAAGTATCACTTAATCATGGACAAGTCATATTAATCCAAAGTTTCCATCAACTTAGCAACTTGAAAGTCATAACAGTAGTCAAATTAAATTCTTTTTGAAGCACACGTACATAAGTTACTGATAATTATAAATGTAGTCCCAACCCTATGTCACTATCAGAGCGAAATTTCTCAAAATAAAAGATGTTCAAATATGAAATTAACAGAAGAGAGATGGTATAAGTCTTCAAGATGAGACAACTTCCTACACTCTGAGAGTATTAATCTTCACCTGTAGCTTGCAGCTCGTCTGCGTCCATTGCAAACGCCAAACACAAACAACGAGGGGTGAGTATCAAAATTATGTAACAGTATAACGTAAACGAGAAGAACACGTAAGTAATCAAATTAACACAAACCTGAGAAACATTCCAGAACATAATATCAAAGGTTAATCTACTTCAATCACAATAAAACAGTCACAGGGAGAAAATGTTATGCATGCCCTATACTCTATACTTCTTCATCACTTGGTACCATTCTACTCTGAAGTACTTGGTTAGGAGGCCTGATACTATGCCACTACAAGAGTGGGAAGACAATTCATGAATGGCCGAGTCCTCAAAGATCCCCTCATCTCAACCGAGACACATATACGCGACGGTCGGGGTACTCTTGTTTTGCACGGTAGCTCCCGACCTTAGGGAATAACCCACTATTCCACTTAGGAATTCCCAACTAGATGTACCCCCAAGGTCTATCAGTCTTACCTTACGGTTCGATTGTAGCCCTCCATGATCAGACTCATTCAATTGTACTTCCTAGAATCACTAGGTTTGTGAAACCCTCCCTATATGATGACAAAATAATCCTCACTCCAAAACTACCGCATCTATCTCATACTTACTGGATTATCATAACTCAATAATTTTCAGTTGTACTTCACAATAAAGCCCCAATATTTGGTTTACACTACTCACAATACACAGTCCAATCTCATCAATTACATAATAAGAAATCAAACAGGTGGCACATTTAAGTAATATCATAATTTCAATCAAGTTACAAGAACACTCAAGTACATATTCATTCATACACTAACAATCAACATAAGGTTCATAAAACCAGACTGCATGCAATCTTGATATAAATAAATTCACAGCAATTCTATAGGTTGTTAAAATATATTTTAGTCCTCACTATTACCATTCATATATTATTAATTAATTATTATCACTCAATAGGGTTCGACCATACGTAGTAAGCCCCGGATGAATATTTAGGAATTTCAGTATTCTCGTTCATCTCATGTCATTTTATACTCATAATATCGAACCTCATCTCACCCCTTACCTTGGCTGAAGATTTTTCTCAACGAAGTTGATCCGTTGATGTAAAGTGTTGCGTCTTTGCCAATCACCGTCTCTAACAGCTTAGTCTTTGAAATCAATGTATGATTTTGGTATTAAGAGTTGCGGCTACATGCAACAGGGCAATAGTCAATTCAATTTTCTTTCTTCCTAATAGAACAGGGAAACAGAGACACGAAATGTACGACACCCTCCTTCATTCACTTATATACCTATCTATACGTACTAGTAATATTAGGCTTATTATCAGACATGTACACTTAGCCCATGACCCTTATTAATATTATTAATATTTTTATTATTATTATTATTATTATTACAATCATAAACCCACTCTACTAGTGCTTAATTTAATGGACTAATGTAGCAACACACACGTTTACTTCTTATTTTCTTTTTATATAAATATATGTATATATATATTTTAAAACAAATTGAATATTATTAATATTTATAATTTAAATAAATCACTACGGAAAACACATAGGACAAACACGAATGAAATTATCGCACATGTCAACATACGGATAATAATAGTTGTGCATTATATTTTACAATTAAAATATAATAATAAGAAATTAGGGTGTTACACATTAGGGTTTTAGAAAGTTTAACATTAGCGTTTGTAATCGCCCCCGCCGCCGATGGTACAACTATCACCTCTATTGGTTCTCTGCAATTATCTTTCTTACAACCATACTTACCACACTTGAAAAAAATGGCATGTAGCCCTTCATACTCTAAGTTCAGAGTTTCCACTCCCATAATATTAATACAAGATGTAAGCTTTCTTGATATGTCAACTTCAACGCAGATTCTAGTGAACTAACCTCTTGAATGTAATGAGGTCAAACGATCAATTTTTAACATAGTCCCAATAATGCAATCAATCCTTTTAAGAATAATATCTTTGCATAATCGAATTTCTTGGCTGAAGTAGACAAAATTCGATGATGTGACACGTGTGACTAGCTTTTTTCTGTAAAATAATTCTTTTATTAATAAAAATTTAAAATCAAAAGAATTCCCAATTTAATAAAACTACATTATGTTCAATTTTTTAATATGATAATCTATTAGTGTTAATGGTTTAAACGATTATTCTGTATACAAGAGATCAACTATTTTAAGGTTATTCAAGTAGTGACGTAAGAATAATTAATTAGTTTAATTAAGATAGAGTAAACAATTAATTGAATTTTGACAATCCGTTAGGATAATATATAGAATTATAAAACCTCTCAATTAAGCAATAGTTGATTAGTAAAGCTTATTTAATCGATTTTGACAGTAACAAGAACTTAGATTAACAACAAAAATTAGTAAGAGTTAGATGTGGTACATTCTCTACCTTTAGCAACCATAAATTAGAAGAATCTAACTTGAAGTAGTTGATCATTAGGATTTCTATTGCGTTATCATGCATTTGTTGATATTGTTGTATGTTATGGTATTGAATGAACATTTTAAACTAGTTGATAATACAAGCACGCTATATATATCTACCTATTACAACTAGGGATGAGAATAGGTTAGGTCTTCTGTCAAGGGCCTATGGCCTGACCTACTTATGGCATGGTCTGACATGACCTATTTAATAAGAAGGCTAGGTTTAGCCATTTTTAAAGTCTATTTATTTAAATAGGTCAGACTCAGACTCATAAAAATGCCTATTAGGCCTAACAGGCCGGCATATATATATATATATATAATATTTATTATGTTATTTTTTATTATTATTTATTAATATTATTGTTTCGTAAGTTAAGGTATATATATATTTTATTATTTATAAATGTTCCTTTTTATTATTATTATTATTATTATTATTATTATTTATTAATATTATTATTTCCTATTTTAAAACCTATCAATTAGGCTACTTTAACATTATTTTATTATATTAGATTTGATTATAATTTTATTTGTTTTCCTTGTATGTAAATGCCTAGTTTAGCTATTTAAAAAAATGTAAAATATAACATTTAAATATTTTAATGTGAATAAGGCTTTTAAATAGACTTTCACGCCAAACTAGACTTTTAAAAAGGCCAGGCCAAACAAAAAACAAAAGCCTATGATAGGCCATAGGCCAGACTCATGCCTTTCAAAGTCTGGCGTGACCTATTCTCACCCCTATGCGCTTTTTTGAAAAAGCGCTGTAAAACTAGTCTAAGAGAAGCGCGCTATATATTTATACCCATTACAACGTTGTTTTTTTTTTTTTATTTTCAATAGCGCTGTTGTATTTTTAACAACACTCGATACTACAGCGCTTAAGAGCGCTATAAAAGGCTTAAAAAAAGCACTTTAAAAGACTATTTTTGGTGTAGTGTATATCGTGAGAATGATGACTCATTTTTGTTTGTTTCTATTGTGACTCTTTACATAGTACATATCAATATTAGTTTATTTCTGTTTGATCGTTGACATGCCAACCAACTAATAATTGGGATTATATAGAGTCAACTATGATTAATGCGACAATTTTTGAAGTTAAACTCTTTGGATATATTTTTTATTTGTAATATTTCTATGCTTAAATATGTTTTATTTTTGGACCAAAATTATCTATATTTTTATTATATTTACGCTTTATAACATTTTTAGGATGAAGAGTGCATTCCTAACATTTTGGGAAATCTATGATTTCATTCACCAATTAAACCCCATATATAATCTGTCTTTTAGGTAAGAAAGTTGTTTGATACTTTGAAATAAACTTTCCAAGCACAATTTTCAGCCTCTGTGTCAACAACCTAGATATAATTTTGTAAAGACGACCATTTAATTACTATGGATTACTATACAAGCACGAAAAAAAATCTTGTATTAGGAGACTTTCTTGACTTTTTACTTGTTGCATAAATTTTGTCGAATTCGAATTGTTGCCATTACCCTTTGCAGTCAAATTATCCAACATATTCAATTTATAAATCATTTTGTCAATCTCTAAGTCTATATTTCCAAACACTTCCCTAACCAAATTGGCATCTATGTTTGATGTATGATATTCACACGTAAAATAATTATATTTAATAACTCCTATTTTTTAAAATTATTAATAAAAAGTTTTTGACCAAGTTTAATTTGAATTGATCACACTGACCTCACCGAACACATGGGGAGTAAGAATATTAAGGGGTTTGGGTTTGAAGTTGAGATGGCCAACATTTATTTTAAAAAAATTTATATTCAAACATCTGTAATATTATTTTATTAAACCACAATGATATATACAAGTCACCCTCGCCTAAATGATTCAAAGTTAGGAATATAAATATTTTTCAATTCGAGATGGATAGTACAGTTTCCAGCGTAGTAGAGTTAGGTGAGATTGAAGAGAGAAAAGAAGCACAAGAATTAGAAGATGAAGAAAGTTTCGCATACGCTATGCAACTTTGCAACTCGATTGTGTTTCCAATGGCACTTCAATCTGCAACTGAACTTGGCGTATTCGATGTATTGCAAAAAGCCGGTAAAGGTGCTCAACTATCTGCCGATGAAATTGCTTCTCGTCTTTCCTGCAAAAATCCTGATGCTCCCAAAATGTTAGATCGGATCCTTGCTCTTCTTGCTTCTCATTCGGTGCTTAAATGTTTGGTACTTCAAGATGAACAAAAGCTTGGATCTTTTCATAAACTTTATAGTATGGCTCCTGTTGCTAAATTCTTTGCTCCTAATTCTGACGGTGTTTCAGTTGGACCTCTGATTTCTTTGACTCAAGATAAGGTCTTCTTAGCTAGCTGGTAAGTTCATCCTTTTTTCACAATTATTATGTTATTGGAAATTAACTTGTCAATTAAATGTGTTGATAAACTGTATATAGCTCAATTAGCTTGGTATGGTTTATGAAGATAATATATATATATATATATATATATAATTAAACCAATTTCCTACATGTATAGTACTTTATAATAAACCAATTTCCATTTTTATCCTTTGTCACTCAACTTTATATCTCATCACTTTGATGGCGCAACTTATTATTATATAAATTAAGAAAAATTATCCTCCAAATTTTATTTTATGGTCACTTTATACACATTTCTTAACCACTTTCTTTTCACAAATTGTATAATTTTTTTTTATTAATAGTCAACACGTTGTTAATACTTTTGGTGCAAAATTGTAAATAAAAAAATAATAGTATAACAAATTCATGCAATTCTATAATCTTTTAAATTATTTGTTATAAAAAATATTTTGAATATTTTTTATAGTTTCTTTAATTCTCTTTAATATTTTTAAAAGTCAACGCATTTAATCTCTTATTTATATATATATATATATATATATATATATATATATATATTATTTTTACAAATAATATTACTCTGTCTCTAAATATAAAATCTTTTTGAGTTTTTTTCTTGTCTTTTTTATAAGACATTTTTAATGGCACTAATTATTTTTTACTAATTTGTCGCTATTGATGTTACATCTTTTTTTACTTAATATAATAAACACTACAATAAAAACATAAACTATCTATTTCTTTAAAGGTAAATTAGTAAAACAATTCAAATTACCAATAAATTTAATATTACAACTAACTTTCATAATTCTTGTATTTCATAATTCTTGTAATTTAATCAATGAAGTATATATTATACATAGAGATATATGCAGTAATATTTTTAGATTTGAGGTAATTTATACCTATATTTAAAAGGGATACTTTTTTTTTACGTAGCCTGTTGTTCCAAAACTATATTTTTCAGTTCTTCTTATCTCCCAACCCCTTTATTGTTTTATCTTTTCTTAAAACAGTTACTTTATCTTTTTTCTTTTATATATATATATATACCACAAATTCTACTACATCGTTGATAAATTTATGAAGACATAATATATGTGATGGAGCATATAATATGTTATTAGAATGAGATCCAACACTCTTTTGTTTTTCGTCTACACACTAATATGTTATATAAGTTGATGTGATGTAGTATATAATATGTTATTTGATATATATATAAATATATAATTGTACATCAGAAAAATCTAAATGAATCAATCAAATCTAAATCACATTTACATGAATTGGATCAGATTTTTAACTAACGAAGACAATGCATCCTAAGGAGAGATAAAGTCAAAACAAATAACTACCTCTTAAGTTGAAAAACAAGAGAAGAGAACTAAAAAGTTAATAACTTTGGGGATTTAGAAATAAGAAGTCATCCTCACCATATCTAATATAGTGCGATTAAGTGATATTAATACGACATGTTCTAAAATTAACCACCTTCATATGGGTGGTTTAATGTGGACCAAAATTTAACTAACGAAAATTAACAACATTTTTTAAAAGTATAAGTTAACATCTCTTCTTATTTTACAGTTGAGACAGTGACCTGATTGATATCAAGTCGTTGTCACAAGTCATAAACAGTTTGAGAACTGGGATTCGTATTGGGATTCTTAGCTAGCTGGACAGTTCAACTGGGATTCATACTTTTGGTGTTTGTGCTCTATTCCTATGTTTTCTTTACTTATCACTTGCTTAGGTGTTAGTTACAACTCTATGAAAAATTAGTTGCAATTGTTGTTAGTAAGTAATTAGATAGTTAGTTTGAGCATTTCATGTATTTATTTATCACCTTAGGTACTACAACCGCAACAAGTTATTTATGTTGAGACAAATTATTTTATCTTTCTTTTACTTTATATATATAATAAATTTAGAGGATATTTTAAAGGATTGGAGTTAATTGAAAGTCAATTCTCATTCCTCCTCTCTATAAACAAAGTATTTGATTTCCCTTTAACTAATCATGGTAAAAAATAATTCACAAAAAAAAACTGTTTATTCTATTACTTCACAGGTCTGAGCTTAAAAATGCAATTAGAGAAGGAGGTATTCCATTCAACAGGGTTTATGGGTTACATGCCTTTGAGTATCCAAGCATGGATTCGAGGTTCAACCAAATTTTCAATACAGCTATGATCAATCATACCAAAATAGTCATGACGAAGGTTATTGAGTCCTACAAAGGTTTTGAAGTCATAAATAGGCTTGTGGATGTTGGAGGTGGTCTTGGGGTTAACATTAATTTGGTCACTTCCAAATACCCTCATATAAAGGGTATCAATTTTGACTTACCTCATGTCATACAACATGCCCCTTCTTATCCTGGTATGACCTTTTTACAAGTTCGTTGTGACCATTTTTGGGAAGTATAGTTGTTTCTATGTTATATATATATATATAGAGAGAGAGGAAACATATCAAATGAGAGAGTGAGAGAAATGAAGGTTAGTTATTGATCAAATCATGAATCGTTAAGATTAAAATAAAAAGTCATGTGATTTTTTTAAGTAGTCAAGTGACACTTTCAATCATGACCTAACTTGATTCATCAATTTTCTATATATATATATATATATATATTTTCTATATATATATATATATATATATATATATATATATTTTCTATATATATATATATATATATTCATGCTAACCATAATAAGTGCCTTAGGACACTTGTTAAGAATTTAAATATAGATATGTTATTAGACAAATAATTATGCACAGACAATTTAAACTAATTTTACATTGATACTGATTTTGATATGTCACCCCACTACACTACTGTACACACTCATTAAACTTATATAGTATATATTAAAATTGTATTAAAAGTTGTGCTTTCAATTTTTTAAAAGGTTAATTTGTTATTTTCAATACAAAATTTTTATTTTTTGATTTTTTAACAAATACTCTTAAAGTACTTGTTATTATATAAATCACTTGTACATCATTGAACTTTTAAGTACTAAAGAGCTACTTGATGTTGGCAGGTGTCGAACATGTTGGTGGAGATATGTTTGAAAGTGTGCCTAAAGGAGATGCCATCTTTATGAAGGTGAGTGAATGAATATGAATCGTTTTTATGGTTTAGTGGATAGCTAGGGGAACATTCAAGCTCTCTAATTGAAAGGGAAAAGTGAATAATTTGTTTTTTTCGATATATTTATTAGAGCGCTGCAATAAGTTTTGAGATGTTAATATAATTAAAATATCAATTCTACAATGTGATGGCTTTAGTAGTGGTTGCACAAAAATTCAATCAAACTTTAAAATCATGCATGTGTCATTTACTTTATCGAAAACTGATGATACACTTATTCTAAATTTTATAGTGGATACTCCATGATTGGAGCGATGAGCAATGCTTGAAGCTTTTGAAGAATTGCTATGATGCTATCCCTAATAATGGAAAAGTGATTGTTTTGGAGTTACTTCTTCCTATTATACCTGACAATAGTAATGCTACAAAGTTTGTCTCACAATTAGATGTTCTAATGATGACTCAAAATCCGGGAGGAAAAGAGAGATCTAAGCAAGAATTTGTGGATTTGGCAACTAGAGCTGGATTTAGTTGCATCAAATATGATCGTTGTGTCCGTAACTTTTGGGTTATGGAGTTCTTTAAGTAAAGAGCATGTACTACAACTTATTGCTGCTATATGGAATGAAATGAAATAAAATGTGTGTGTATGTGTTTTTTTTTTTTTTTTAATAATCTGATTCTCGATTAGAACTTTTCCGGTAATCCTGAGTTTAGGCGAGAAGTAAGTTATGTTGGATTAGTGATTGTTTTAGGAAGGGTTTAAACTCAGATTTTTTTTTAAACGATTGTCATGCTATGTATAATTGTTTGTTCTACTATAGAATGGTTTGGTAATCCTGCGTCGTTTATACACGTTTCTCCTAGATAATAATTAAAGAAAGTCAATAAAAAATTAATCTAATTAATAATGACCAATTGAAATTGATAAGGTGGAAAATATTGATAATGACTTAATTTCATTTCATGTTTTTTTTTTTATGTATTAGTGTAAAATATTTGTCACGTGTTTTTTATATTTATCAATAATAAATATTTATTTCGTGTTTTTTAATATTTATCGGTAACAAATATATGTCTCGTGTCTTTTTATGTTTTAATGACAAATATTTATCCTTGATTTTATTATATATCAATAACAAATATGTATCACTGATATTTGTCCCACATTTTTTTATGAATTTGTTATAAATATTTATTATGTGTTTTTTAATATATATCATTGATAAATATTTGTCTCGTATTTTTTTATGACCTAATTATAAATATTTATTATGTGTTTATTTTTTTAATATTTATTGATAACAAATATTCATCCCATATTTTGTATGTTTTCGTAAAAAATATTTATCTCGTGAATTTATTCTGGCCAGAAGATAAATTGGCAGTGAAATGATAATCAGTCCAGACTTGATCCAGACTTAACCAGAGCTTCAAATAATTGGTCCAGAACAAGTGACTTGGTCCAGATTTGGCTCAGACCAGAAGAATGATGTCCATATTTAATCCAGAACTAATCCAGATCAGAAGGTAAATGACCAGACTAAAATATCCTTTGTCCAGACTTAATTTCAGTTCAATCTAGATCCAGTCTAGAATTTGTCCAGATTATAGGGAAGATGTTCAAATCAATGGTCCAGATTTAAGCATATGGCCTAGTGTTGGCCGAGATCAGAAGATCAGACCATATGGCTCAGTATTGGCTGAGATCAGAACGTGTTGTCCAGTATTGGCTGAGTTCAGAGGATCACAGCAGATCAGATTGCAAGTCCAGAGTGGTCGAGATCAGAAGATCAGAAAGTGTGGTCCAGGGTTGGCCGAGATCAGAGGATCACAACAGATCAGATTGTATGGTCCAAATGTGGACAAGAGTAGAAGATCAAACGGTCAAGATTTAATCAAAGTATTAAAAGGATTTGAGACATTTGATTAAAAAGTATTAAAAGTATTAAAGGATTAAAAGTATTAAAAGTATTAAACGGACAAAAATAAATTAAAAAGTCTTGTGGGAATTCAAAAGCTATTGGTGGGAAGAAACATTTGATCCATAATTAATTAAGATCACGATTGGCTAGAGTTATTTTTGAAAGCATATCTGGAGCTAAAAAGATATGTTTTTTATTTAAGAGAAACCCGATTGGCCAAGTTATTTTTGCAAGAGTATCTGGCAAGATACAGCTCGAATTTAAGCTGGAAGAGACCCTAATTCACATCTATAAAAGAAGGCTCAAGGCAGAAGACTTAGCATCGAAAATCACAAAAGAGTCATACACTTCCAGAAGCAAACACTCGAGTTTTCAGTGAGGTTAATTGTGAGTTTCAGCTTTCCAGAAGTAAGCACTCGTGTTTTTCTTTCTCTTGTGTTAGATCTAAGTTGTTGAAGTAGAGTCTACAATACGAGGGAGTCATAAAAGGTAGCAGATTACTTAGCAATTAGATTCAAGGCGTTGTAATTCCTTCTACAATCTGGGGTTGTCAGATTGGTAGGAGAAGACTTGACTTGAGAAGTCAAGGTGATGTATTCCTCAAAAGTCTAGGATTGTTAGACTTTTTGAGAAAACTGACTTGGAGGGTCAGTGGTATTGTTGTAATTCAAGGTTTTGAATTAGTGAAATCCTTCAAAGTAAAGGGACTGGACGTAGCCTCATTAACGGTGAACCAGTATAAAATTCTGTGTTTTTATTTTTACTTTATATCCGCTGCTAACTCTTTTTGATTCATACATCAGGTTTTGTTATAAAACTGCAAAAACAGAAAAAGTATTCAAGTTAGTCAAACAAAATTCAACCCGCCTTCTCGTGTTTGCACCTTCATAAAAAAGTTTTCATACATTTTGATTTTTTGAGTTTGATTGAAACCATGACCCGCTTTATCAAATATTCCTATTTGTGATCCCATGATTTTTTGAAATGTTTTAGTAGCTTTAATAAAATTAAGAAAATCAGTTTTCAAAATTTCATTTTCAAATTTAAGGCGAACGTTCTTCGTTTTTGCTGCAGAACTTTCTTGACCTTTCTGATTTTCACAACTTTTCTGTTTTGATTCTCTCATTTCTTGAATTGTATTCTTGAGAATATCAATCATAGCATGAGCCTTTTCTTTTTCTTTAAAAACTTGTTCTTTTAAAGAACTACATTTTTGAATGAGAAAGTTTGAATCATTTAGCAAGTTGTCGAATTCTTTTCCCATTTGTTCACACAAAGAGCAAGAGTCAGAATTTGTTACCTCATCTTCTTCTATATCTGCCATCAAGCATATGTTGGCTTTTTCTCCTTCTTCTGTGTCTGATTCTTCTGAATCATCCCATTTGGCCAACATTGATTTCTTTTTGAATGGAAATCGTTTTGGTGTTTTCTTATTTAAGGGACATTCAGCTTTGTAATGTTCTAACTTATTACAACCAAAACATGTAATTTGGATTTCGTCTGTTTCTGTTTTGGGATTTTTATTTGGAAATCCCTTCTTGATTTGATCTCTCCTTCTCATCATTCTTTGTATTCTTCTGGTGAGAAGAGCAATTTCTTCATCAGCATCTTCTTGTTCAGTTTCTTCTGGTTCTTCATCAGTTTGTAGTATGATGTTTTCTTGAGGATGCCTTCAGAGCCACTGTTTTCCTTTCTTGGCTGGTTTATCTTCTTGTAGCAGTATTTCATGTGCTCTTAACGTTCCTATCAAATCTTCCAAGGGAAGTGTTTCAAAATTCTTGGCTTGGCTTATACCTGTTACCAATGGTCTCCATACAACTGGAAGACATCTCATGATCTTTCTCACCCTGTCTTGTATTGAGTAGGCTTTGCCAAGGGAACGCATCTCATTCATTATTGTTGTGAATCTTGTGTACATCTCATCAATAGTTTATCCTTTTTGCATCTCAAATAATTCAAATTTTCTTATATCAATGTCTATTCTTGTTTCTTTGACATGGCTTGTTCCTTCATGGTGAGTTTGCAATGTGTCCCATACTTCTTTAGCAGTTTCACATTCGTCTACTTTTTCACTTTCTTCTGTGCTCAAAGCACACGATAAGAATAAATGAGCTTTAGAATTTAGGAGTACCTTAGTTTTATCATCAGCAGTCCAGTCTGCTTCTTTCTTCTCTACTGAAGTTGAATCTTCTTGATTCATTCTTGGAATATGATTTCCATTGATTATGATGTTCCACATGCCTGTGTCTTGTGATTTAAGAAAAAGTTGCATTTTGCTTTTCCAAAAATAGTAATCAGTACCATCAAAGAATGGTGGTCTGTTCGAGGATCCTCCCTCAACAATGTATTTTGCTTTGGACATTTTTTTGGATCTTTTTCTCTAACACTTGTTAGGTGTTCTTTTTAGAGACCGTGCTCTGATGCCAATTGAAGTAGCAAAATTGATTTACAAGGAAGGGGGTTTGAATTGTAAATCTCCCTTTTAAAATTTCTGGAAAAACATAAGATTTGAACTCAAGAATGTTCTTGGATAAGAAAGCAGAAAATAGAGAACGTTCTTGGTTTTATTAGAAAAACGGAGAACGTTCTTGATTAGTTATAAAATAGAAAACAGTTTGTATTTTAATCTTGAAAAACAATCAAACTGAATAAAGAGATAAAGAATAAGAGATACCACACACAGATATGAAGGTGCAAACACGAGAAGGGGGGATTGAATTGTGTTTGACTAACTTGAATACTTTTTCTGTTTTTGCAGTTTTCAAACAAAACTTGATGTATGAATGAAACAGAGTTAGCAGCGGATATAAAATAAAAATAAAAACACAGAATTTTTTACTGGTTCACCGTTAACGAGGCTACGTCTAGTCCCTTCACCTTGAAGGATTTCACTAATTCAAAATTTGAATTACAACGACCCCACTGACCCTCCAAGTCAGTCTTCTCAAACAGTCTAACAATCCTAGACTTTTGAGGAATACAACACCTTGACTTCTCAAGTCAAGTCTTCTTCTACCAATCTGACAACCCCAGATTGTAGAAGCAATTACAACGTCTTGAATCTAATTGCTAAGTAATCTCCTACCCCTTCTGACTCCCTTAGATTGTAGACTCTACTTCCACAACTTAGATTTAACACAAGGGAAAGAAAAACACGAGTGCTTGCTTCTGGAAAGCTGGAACTCACAATTAACCTCACTGAAAACTTTAGTGTTTGCTTTGGAAGAGTATGACTCTTTTGTGATTTTCGATACTAAGTATTCTGCCTTGAGCCTCCTTTATAAGATGCAGATTAGGGTCTCTTCCAAGCTTAATTTCGAGCTGTATCTTGCTGGATTCTCTTGCAAAAATATCTTGACCAATCGGGCTTCACTTAAATAAAAAACATATCTTTTTAAACTTCAGATTTGCTTTCAAAAATAACTAGCCAATCATGTCTTTAGTTTCTTCCCGCCAACAGCTTCTGAATTCCAGAAGACTTCATTTTATTTTTGAATCAAATCCTTTTAATACTTTGATCAAATTTAATTAAATCTCCACCGTTAATCCTCATGATTAAATCTGGACCGTTTGATCTTCTGCGCTAGTCCACATCTGGACCATACTAAGTGATCTGCTGTGATCCTCTAATTTCGGCCAACCCTGGACCACACTTTATGATCTTCTTATCTCGGCCAACCAGGTCTAGCAAACTAATCTGTTGTGATCCTTTGATCTCAGCCAATGTTGGACCACACATTCTGACATTCTGATTTCGGCCAACACTGGGCCATGGTCTGATCTTTTGATCTCGACCAACACTGGGCCATATGCTTAAATCTGGATCATTGATATGAATATCTTCCCTCTGATCTGGACCAATTCTGGACTTGGTCTGGATTGAACTGAAATTAAATTTGGACAAATGATATTTCAGTTTGGAAATTTTACCTTCTGATTTGGATCAGGTCTGGATCAAATCTGGACATCATTTCTTCTGATCTGGACTTAGTTTCATACCCTGAACCATGCTATCTTCTGGTCTGGGTCAAATCTGGATTGAATCTCTTGTTCTAGACCCATTAATTTATCCTCTGATTAAGTTTGGATCAAGTCTGGACTGTTTATCATTTCACTGCTAAGCCATCTTCTTGTCATAATAACTTCTGGACTAAGTCTGACTAATGATTCCTTCTTGTCTGGATCAAGCCTCCCTCTGGCAGGCTTCCTTCTGGTCTGGTCCAGGTCTCCTTCTAACTTTGCTTCCTTCTTATCTGGGCCAGCAAAGATATCCTCTGGTAATTTCAGGATGCATCCTCTGGTACCTTCTGGATGCATTATCTGATGTCTTCATCTTCTGCCTCTGGAAACTTCATCTTCTAGTGGCATTTAATGTAATAATTCAAGGTACAAAATAAGATTACATGGAGTGCTTTTGTAAACATCAAAATCCTAAGTACTTAGAACCAACTTGGTTCCAACAATCTCCCCCTTTTTGATGATGAAAAAACCTTAACTTATTTTGCTAGCTTGTAACTAGAAGTACTTGAAATACTCCCCCTCAGACCAATCTCTCCCCCCTAAGTCTGATACTGACTTTTTCTTCTCCTTTTCAACTCCTTCTTAAATCACTCTTTCTTTTTCTCTCTTTCTTTTTCTCTCTCCCTGATTCTTCTCCTTTTCAACTCCTTCTCTTTTCATCTCTTTCTTTTTCGCTCCTCCTTTCTTTTTCTCTCCTTTTCTACGTATTTCTCTTTTTTCTCTCTCTCCCCCTTTTTGTCATCAGCCAAAAAGAGGTCCTACTATTTTTGTATATTTGTTTTTTTTTACAAAGTACCGAAATTAAAAAATAAATAAAAGACATAAAATTAAAATTACAAGAAAATTAAAAACTCCTAAGAAGACTACTTGAGCTAGTCAGCTATGGAGACAATGTTGAGATGCTTCTTGATGAACTCGAACCTGTCTTCAGGTAATGCTTTAGTGAAGATGTTAGCCCATTGAAGATCAGTGTCCACAAACTGGATGCTTAAGGTCCCTTTTTGAACATGGTCCCTAATGAAATGCTGTTTTATTTCAATGTATTTGGCTCTAGAGTGTAAGATAGGGTTCTTGGTTAGGTTTATGGCTGAAGTGTTATCACAGAACAAAGGGATATTGGTTTCAAAGATGTTGTAATCTTCAAGTTGATGTTTCATCCAGAGTAACTGTGAGCTGCATCCTGCTGCTGATATATACTCAGCTTCAGCTGTTGACATGGCAACGGTGCTTTGTCTTTTGCTTGACCAAGAGATCAAATTATCACCTAAGAATGTGCAGTTGCCACTTGTACTTTTCCTTTCCAGCTTGTCTCCAGCATAGTTGGAATCACAAAAACCTTTTAGTTTGTAGGTGGGGGTTTTCTTGTATAACAAGGTAAGGTTGGTGGTTCCTTTAAGGTATCTCAGAATTAGTTTGACACAAGTTAAATGGGATTCCCTAGCGTCAGCTTGAAAACGGGCACAAACACAAACACTAAACAAAATGTCAGGTCTAGAAGCAATTAAATAAAGAAGGGATCCAATCATACGTCTGTATGTTTTCTGGTCTACCTTTTGGCTGGTTTCATCTTTCTCAAGTGAGTAGGTTGGGTGCATGGGGGTGGCCATAGGCTTACATTCACTCATTTTGAACTTTTTAAGAAGTTCTTTAGTGTATTTAGATTGGTGAATGAGTATACCTGATTTACCTTGATGAATCTGAATTCCCAGGAAGAACTTGAGTTCTCCCATCATGCTCATTTGGAACTCTTTCTGCATTAGGTCAGAAAACTCTTTGTACAAAGTGCCATTAGTCGCTCCAAAGATGATATCGTCAACATACACTTGAATAATTAAATATCATTTTTAATGGATTTCCAAAATAGAGTATTATCAATATGGCCTCTATCAAATTCATTCTTAAGCAGAAAGGTACTAAGTCTGTCATACCATGCCCTTGGTGCTTGTTTTAAACCATATAAAGAATTTTTAAGTTTAAAAACATGGTCTGGAAAATCAAAATTTTCAAATCCAAGGGGCTGTTTGACATAGACTTCCTCACTTATATAGCCATTTAAGAATGCACTTTTAACATCCATTTGATACAGAATTATATCATGATTATCATCAAATGATAAAAGAATTCTAATTGCTTCTAACCTGGTCACTGGAGCAAATGTCTCAGTGTAATCGATACCTTCCTGTTGATTGTATCCTTGAGCTACTAATCTGGCTTTGTTCCTTACCACTTCACCTTTTTCATTGAGTTTATTCCTGAACATCCACTTGGTTCCAATAATGTTTTTGTTTGGTCTAGATATCAGATCCCAAACATCATTCCTTTGAAATTCGTTCAGCTCTTCTTGCATTGCAAGTATCCAACCTTTTACTTCAGATTTGAAGATTTGTCGTATTCTTGCTTGAAGCTTTTGCTTTTTCAAATTCTTTTGCCTGCAACAGTTTCTGATTATGATAAATCAGAGTCTGATTCTGATGAATCAGCTTCTGGTTTAGGTAAGTCTGTAACAGCTTCTGATTCTGGTAAATATCCAGATTTCTCTTCTGACTTATCTTGGTGGTGTCTGACTTGATCAGATTTATCTTTTGAAGATTTGTCATGTGTTTCTGACTTGCTTGTATCGTCTACCTTTCCAGGTACTTTTGTTTCTTCTGCTTATGCTTCTGCTCACTTTGGTTCTGGTGACCCTGCACTATCATTAATTCTGCTTCTAGTGGTTTCTGCTTGTTTTTTGAAACCACTGGAATGTTGTTTCTGCTGAAGTGTTCAATTCGTGTGAATCACCTGGTTCCTCTGACAGTTTGAAAACCTGCAGAATACTTATCTAACTTTGATTTGTTAAGATCAAGCTTGTTGTTATCACAGTAAACATAAATATCAAATAATAATAGTATTTACAGCAAGATGTAACCTCTATGTCAACAATTTCAGTTTTACTCTGAAAATCCTCTTGCCTTTGATTTTCAGATTCCGAATCTGTATGTTCTGTGATTACATGGTTTGGATTAAGGGATTTGAATTCCCTTCCAGGTTTGTAGTCTTGATGAATTTCACTGGAGTGTTTGAAGAACTTTCCTGATTCTGATTCTTCTTTTTCTACTTTGGCTGATACACCATGTTCCTCTGGTGCTTCTAGAACTTATGGTGATTCTGGTAATTCTGCTTCTTCTGGTAATACTGAAGCTGATGTATGTGATTCTGCTGTTCGTGGCTAAACCTCTTATTCTAATACTTATACTGGTTCTGGTTCTGATTCTGGTTCCAGTGTTGGTTCTAGTTCCAGTTCCTGTGCCTCTGATATTGGTTCCAATTCTGATTCTGGTTCCAGTTTCTGTTCTGATTCGTGTGATATGTGTGATTTCTTTGATATTTCCTGTTCTTCCTATGATTCTGGTTCTGGTTCAGATAGGTATTGTGTTGACCAGTTCTTCTTCTACCAGAGTCAGTTGGCTTCTGTTTGGTAGATGTTGGAATGTAACCCTTCTTCTGCTTGTGTATTGCCAACATCCATTGTCCAGGCACCATTGTTGGTGTCTCCTTCTGGTTGCTCAGAATATCTGCAACATAGACAATTTGATCTTTTGGTACGCATAACAGATTGGGTCCAAGTTTGTTAGTTTTAACAGCTCTTTGATCTTGTTCAGATTTTACCATTGGACAAGATAGTTCAGAGTGACCTTTCTTGGCACAAACAATGCATAAAACATCATAATGAACAGCTTTACTTTCAGCAATCGTTTCTGTAAAACCAAGACCCCTCTTTCCAGTGTTACTATTTTCATAAATCATAGATGCATATTTACTTCTTTCCACTCCATTGGAAATAAAGTTTTGAAAAAATTGCTCATGCATATCAGATTCACAAACAGTTTTGGAAGTGGAACACATATTACTTTTGAGAGTTTGGTTTTCAAATTTGAGTCTTGCAAATTCAGTTTTAAAATCCTTGTTTTCAGTTGCATACTCAGAATTTTGATTCTTTAAGACTTGTACTTCTTTGGTCAGATTTTTCTTATCTTCCCTAAGAGTTTTTAGTTTTAAAGACATCTTATTATTTGCATTTAAAAAATCTTTTACAGCCTCCATTAATTTAGATTTAGAGAGATCAGAAAATACCTCATTGTCTTCATCTTTTGAATCTGTTCCAGAGCCTGAGTCGTATCCAGAACTTGAGTTGGTATGAGCCATCAGAGCCAGAATTGCTCCATCTGATGTGCTTCCAAACTTGCGTGAATGACTACTTCGATCATTCTTCCTTTTGCCTGCTTTCCATCCTAAAATCGTGCCTTTATGAATTCTAGAGGCAAGCCTAATGTGTGCCATCTTTGATGTTTCTCCCTCTTCTTCATCAGACGATTCTTCCTCTAATTCTGATGCATCCCATGCTGCCATCAGACCCTTCTTTCTGAATCTGGAACTCTTCTTGTGTTGTTTGTCTTTTTCTAGATTTGGACATTCTGACTTGATATGTCTAGGTTCATTGCATCCATAACAAACAATACTCTTCTTGTCAGATTCTTCCTTTCCTTTGCTGTTATGATTCTTCCTGGAGCCTCTCTTCTTTCTGTTTTCCCAGATCTTAACCATCTGTTTGGTTAAGTAAGCCATGTCATCACAGTCACTGTCGCTAACCTCTGATTCTGGTGCTGCCTTTGCAACTTTCTTCTGTTTTGACTTCAGGGCCAGATTCTTCTTCTTCTTTGGTTCATCTGCTTCCAGTTCTATTTCATGAGACTTGAGTGAGCTGATTAGATCTTCAAGTCTTAAGTTATTCAGATCTTTGGCTTGCTGAACTACAGTAACCATTGGTCTCCACTTGGTTGGTAAATTTCTTAGAATCTTCTTGACATGATCTGCTGTTGTGTAGCTTTTCTTGAAGACCTTTAGTCCAGATATCAGAGTTTGGAATCTACAGAACATTCCATCGATGTCTTCATCATCTTCCATCTTGAACATCTCATACTGTTTGACCAGTATGTTGGCCTTTGCTTCTTGAACCTGTTGGCTTCCTTCATAGGTCAGAACCAAACAGTCAAAAATGCTCTTTGTTGTTTCTTTATCTGTGCATCTGTCAAATTCCTTGAATGTGATGCACTGATCATGATGTTTCTGGACTTGTGATGCAGTTTGAATAATTTGCTCTGGTCTGGTTTCATATCTTCCATGTCCAGTTCTTTAGTTGGATTTCCTGGTACAGTAGGTGCTGTGTATCCTTTGACTACCAGCTTCCATAATTCAGGATCTTGAGATATGAAGAAACTTCTCATTCTGTCCTTCCAATACTCAAACCTTTCTCCATCAAACAGTGGTGGTCTGTTGATGTTGCCTCCCAAAACATCTCTGGATTCTACCATGTTGAACCCCTTGGACCTTTCCTCAAACACTATTAAGTGCTCAGCCTTGAGACCGAGCTCTGATGCCAATTGAAGGTGAAAATACGAGAAAGGGGGGTTGAATTGTGTTTGACTAACTTGAATACTTTTTCTGTTTTTGCAGTTTTAAAACACAACTTGATGTATGAATAAAACAGAGTTAGCAGCAGATATAAAATAAAAATAAAAACACAGAATTTTTTACTGGTTCACCGTTAACGAGGCTACGTCCAGTCCCTTCACCTTGAAGGATTTAATTCAAAACATGAATTACAACGACACCACTGACCCTCCAAGTCAGTCTTCTCAAACAGTCTAACAATCCTAGACTTTTGAGGAATACAACACCTTGACTTCTCAAGTTAAGTCTTCTCCTACCAATCTGACAACCCTAGATTGTAGAAGGAATTACAACGCCTTGAATCTAATTGCTAAGTAATCTGCTACCCCTTCTGACTCCCTCAGATTGTAGACTCTACTTCCACAACTTAGATTTAACACAAGGGAAAGAAAAACACGAGTGCTTGCTTCTGGAAAGCTGGAACTCACAATTAACCTCACTGAAAACTTGAGTGTTTGCTTAGGAAGTGTATGACTCTTTTGTGATTTTCGATACTAAGTATTCTGCCTTGAGCCTCCTTTTATAGATGCAGATTAGGGTCTCTTCCAAGCTTAATTTCGAGTTGTATCTTGCTGGATTCTCTTGCAAAAATATCTTGACCAATCGGGCTTCACTTAAATAAAAAACATATCTTTTTAAACTTCAGATTTGCTTTCAAAAATAACTTGCCAATCATGTCTTTAGTTTCTTCCCGCCAACAGCTTCTGAATTCCACAAGACTTCACTTTATTTATGAATCAAATCCTTTTAATACTTTGATCAAATTTAATTAAATCTCCAGCGTTAATCCTCATGATTAAATCTGGACCGTTTGATCTTCTGCGTTAGTCCACATTTGGACCATACTAAGTGATCTGCTGTGATCCTCTGATTTCAGACAACCCTGGACAACACTTTCTGATCTTCTGATCTTGGCCACCCTGGTCTAGCAAACTGTCCTGTTGTGATCCTCTGATCTCAGCCAATGCTGGACCACACATTTTGACCTTCTGATTTCGGCCAACACAAGGCCATGGTCTGATCTTCTTATCTCGGCCAACACTGGGCCATATGCTTGAATCGGGACCATTGATCTGAAAATCTTCCCTCTGATCTGGACCAATTCTGGACTTGGTCTGGATTGAACTGAAATTAAATCTGAACAAATGATATTTCAGTCTGGAAATTTTACCTTCTGATTTGGATCAGGTCTGGATCAAATCGGGATATCATTTCTTCTGGTCTGGACTTAGTTTCATACCCTGAACCATGCTATCTTCTGGTCTGTGTCAAATCTGGATTGAATCTCTTGTTCTGGACCCATTAATTTATCCTCTGATTATGTTTGGATCAACTCTGATTATGTCTGGACTGTTTATCATTTCACTGCCAGGCCAACTTCTGGACTAAGTGTGACTAATGATTCCTTCTGGTCTGGATAAAGTCTCCCTCTGGTAGGCTTTCTTCTGGTCTGGTTCAGGTCTCCTTCTGACTTTGCTTCCTTCTTATCTGGACCAGCAAGGATATCCTCTGGTAATTTCAGGATGCATCCTCTGGTACCTTCTAGATGCATTATCTGATGTGTTCATCTTCTGCCTCTGGAAACTTCATCTTCTGGTGGCATTTAATGTAATAATTCAAGGTACAAAATAAGATTACATGGAGTGCTTTTGTAAATATCAAAATCCTAAGTACTTAGAAGCAACTTGGTTCCAACAGGATGTATCTTGGTTCACCCAACTTGGGCTACATCCAATCCTCACAATTGTGAGATTTTCCACTAAGTGTTTAAAACAAGATCCTTCTTGGTTTTACAGCACCTAGCTTAGATCAACCTTGATATTTGTTACATACTTTAATCTAATTCCACCCAGAAAGAGATTAATCAAATCACCTACCAACCTTGATAGGATTTCTTACAATTTACCCCAAACTATACTTAACTCTTATAGTTTGAGTTTTACAATAATGATGAGATTGTTTTGTTAGAATCTGAGATGTCTCAACTCTTGTTTGAGATTTGATTCTTTACAAAGAATTCAGTACAAATGTATCAAAGTAATTAAGAACTTGATCAGACTGATTCTTTTAAGTGATGAGAGAGTTTCAAGTATGTAAATGTCTATGATTTTGAGAGACTTGTTAGCACTTGAACTTATGCCTTTTCCTTGAGCTTTTTCCTTCCTTTTATAGGCTTGAGAGCATTTAATGGAGGTCAATAGAGCCGTTGGTAGTGCCCTTTTCAAGCTTGACCAGAGGCAATATTTCTGATTAAAAATAATTCAGCTTTTGACTATTTTTAATTTATGTTTTCACTGGGCTGAATTCTTTATTCTTGATCAGTAATTTTTTAGCTTAATGATCATTCAATATTGCAGATATGTGATGATGCTTTTGTAGCTTGAATTTAAGTCTTGAACTTGATTGAAACAGATTCGAAGAGATCACAAAAAGTTGTTGTAGAAAACTGTAGTGTAGTTGCTGGAGATTGATGATCAATCTAGAGCTTTAGCTTTTGGGTTTCCTGAAGATTGATAATCAATCTGGACGAATTTTTGAACATACTGGAAGCTGTCCTGATGCCTTGTACATTGTCAAGATCGTTTATCAGTCTTGACAACAAAACTGGAGACTGTTCAATCTTGCTTGGGCAACTTGATTCGTGACATTTTTTCTTTGTGATTCGAATGGTTTCTTTTGATTGTAATTGATCACATATGTTCCTTGTCATGTACTCTTAATACTGATGTAAATTCCAGAGGCAATAACTTCAATTAAATGATGGAGATTGATTGGTCTTTATGCTTTCATGGCCTGGAGAACATTCTTCGTTTTCCAAATTATGTCAAGAATGTTCTCTGTTCTTTATTATGTTGATTTATTAACTTTGCTTTAATCCTATCTTTGAATAAATACACTCAAAAGCACAAGTTAAATTAACATAATATTTTAGAATCATAATTAATGTTGTTAATTAACTTTTGTTTATTATCATCAAAACTTTAAAAATGAGAGTTTGTCTTAACAACACCTTCAAAGGTTCTTCACCTTTTTCAATTGATGGCTTGACACAAAACATCTCTTTCTGCTACAAAATAATATAGCACTTATTCCCTAAATCTTTATGGAGTTTCTCAAGATATGGGTTTAAACTAGCAATCAACCTCCTCTTAATTCCATTCATTTAGTGAGTAAGAATTTTCTTTTTGGCAAAGATATTACTAAATATATTTGTATTTCACTATTTTTTTTATTGGAGTGAAACCTTGGAATTTGTCCACTTAGAAGAAGGAATCCAAGATTGTTGAAGGAAGCTATTGAAGTCATCATGGGCTAGTCATGCAGCAACAAACCTGAATGGCTGTCGTTGTCTATTATGATTATGATTAAGAGAGAATTTCATACATAAAGTTCTATGATCCGATTTAAATTAGGTAAGATGTTGATTATTATGTACAATCTTTCATACAAATCATTATGTTTCCATGGGAAGAGATGATACCTTGAAGTCCAACATCAATTAGCTGACAATCTTGAATCATTTAAGAAAATTCATCACTATCTTTTGTGCAAGGATTCATAACATAACTTGTCCTTTTCAAATGGTTCAAAATAGAATTAAGATCACCATAAAGAAGCCAATGCCTTTTCAACACTATCTATTAAATCACATATCTCATTCTATAAACCCATACATTCAACAAAATGAGGAGCTCCATAAACAATTGTAAAAAACCACATATGTTGGATTGAAACTGAACACTAAGATGCCCATTTGGCTAAACTCCAACAAATAATCAATTTTCCAACAAGATGAATGCCATAAACACTAGACTTCTTCTGAACTACGACAAGAGTAAAAAAAGCCAAGAATCAAACCCCAACTTAGGAATGAATTTTATAGCACAATCATCACACACTCGCGACTCAATCGAAATAACAAAAGACAAGAAATGACCCCTAACAATATCTTTCATCAAAGCAATTAAGCCTCTGTTTTCCACACCTCTACAATCTCAACTCAATAATATGCAATGCCATAATTGAGTTGATTGGGTCCCAACTACCCAAAAGAAACATTACCCACACAAGGTATAACCAAATCATCTTTAGAATAATGGTTGTCTTGTTGACCAACATATGGAACCTCCAAGGTTTACCCCTAACACCTAGATTATAAGGTTTAGATGGAACGGATGACTCAATGCGATGAACCTCAAGGAACATCTTTACACCAAAATGGAACGGAACATTGAAACCATCAACAAAGACTTTGAAAACATTAGCAGAGACAACTTGTCTTTCCTCCACTTGTTTCTTTTGAAGAATTCTCATTTGTTTGAGGATGAACTCATCGTCCGAGTGCAGTTGTGGCTTAACTGTAAAAAGGGACCTAAGTAAGGGATCAACCAACTCTCTTTTCTTAAGAGTATTATTTTTCTACTCGAACTTAGGAGGTTGATTCTTTTATTTTCCTTCACTTGTGTGCAATTTATTCTTCCCTTCATGCGTGTTGTGAAACCTTAGCACATTGGGCTACATTAGTAATATGCTTACTTGTGCATGGAGTATTTACCTCCTCATAAATACTATTTTCATCATATTTAACTTTAGTCAACGCAGTAAAATAGGATCCATTGACCTCAGTGGTGTTGGAACCAAGTTGGTCCTATACTTAGTTTTGATGTCAACAAAAGTATTTTATGTAAATAGTATTTTGACTTAGAAGAAAAATCAAAAGCTATGCAAAATCAAAGGATGACACCACCAGAGGATACATCCAGAGGAAGCAACCAGAGGATAGAAATGTCACCAGAAGGTTAGACCAGATAATGCATCCAGAGGGTACCAGAGGATACATCTGAAGGCACTAGAGGATACACCTCTGGAGGATATCATCAAAGGCAAAATATCAAAGGACAAGTAACATCATCAGAGGATATCTTTCTTGGCCCAGACCAGAAGGAAGCAGAGTCCAGAAGGAGACTTGGTCCATACCAGAAGGAAGCTTGTCAAAGGTAAACATGGTCCAGACCAGAAGGAATCATAAGTCAGACTTGGTCCATACTTAATCTTGACCAGAAGATAGCTTGGTCGCAAATATAAGAATCAGTCCAGACTTAATCCAGACTTGGTCTAGAGCAGAAGATAACTGGTCCAGAACAAATGACTTGGTCCAGACTAGAAGATAGCATGATCTAGAACATAAAACTCAGTCCAGATCAAAAGAAATGATTGTCCAGATTTAATCCAGACTTGATCCAGATAAGAGGATAAATATCCATATTAAAAGATCAATGGTCCAGATTAAAATATCATAAGTCCAGATTTAATTTAGATTCAACCCAGACTTAGTCCATGCTTGGTCCATGTTATAGGGAAAATGTTCAGATCATATGGTCCAGTGATTGGCCGAGATCAGAAGATCATATCATATGGTCCAGTGTTGGCCGAGATAAGAGGATCACAGAATTGGGGCAGATCATATCATAAAGTCCAGAGTTGGTCGAGATTAGAAGATCATACGGTACAGATTTTAATCATGATGAAAATCAGTGAGGACTTGATTAAAATTCGAAGAAGACTTGATTAAATTTTGATACAAATTTGATCAATGTATTAAGGGGATTTTATTCAAAAATTACTAAAGACTTTAAGAAATTCAAATGCAATCTGAAGCTAAAAAGATACGATTTTTATTTAAGTGAAAAAGAATTGGCCAAGTTATTTTTGCAAGAGAATCTGGACAGATACAGCTCGAATTTGATCATGGAAGAAACCCTAATTCTCATCTATAAAAGGAGGCTCAAGTCAAAAGACATAGCATCGAAGATTAGTAAAAGAGTCATAAAATTCCAAAAGCAAACACTCGATTTTTTAGTGAGGTTAATTGTGAGTATCAGCTTTCCAGAGGCAAGCACTCTTGTTTTCGTTCCCCTTGTGTTAAATATATATTGTTGAAGTAGAGTCTACAATCTGAAGAGTTAGAAGAAGTAGCAGGTGACTTAGCAATTAGATTCAAGGTGTTATAATTCCTTCTGCAATATGGGGTTGTCAAATTGGAAGGAGAAGACTTGACTTGACAAGTCAAGGTGCTGTGTTCCTCAAAAGTCTAGGATCGTTAGACTGTTTGGGAAGATTGACTTGGATGGTCAGTAGTATTGTTGTAATTCAAAGGTTTTGAATTAGTGGAAAAATCCTTCAAGTTGAAGGGACTGAGACTAGTTAATGGTGAACCAGGATAAATCTTTGTGTTGTTTATTTTACTTTATCCGTTGCTAACTCTACTTGATTATATTTCAGATTTCAAATAATCATCAAAAACTGAAAAAGAATTCAAGTAGTACAAACACAATTCAATCCCCCCTTCTCGTGTTTGCACCTTCAATTGGCATCAGAGCTCGGTCTCAAGGCTGAGCACTTAACAGTGTTTGAGGAAAGGTCCAAGGGGGTTCAACATGTCAGAATCCAAAGAAGAATTTGGAGGCAACATCAACAGGCCACCACTGTTTGATGGAGATCACTTTGAATACTGGAAGGACAGAATGAGAAGCTTTTTCATCTCCCAAGATCCTGATCTCTGGACCTTGGTAGTCAAAGGCTACACTGCACCCACTACACTAAAAGATGAAACTGATCAAGAACTGGATGTAGCAGATATGAATCCCAACCAGAGGAAGTTATACAAGCTGCATCACAAGTCTAGAACTATCATGATCAATGCTATCACATTCAAAGAATTTGACAGATGCACCACTAAGGAAACAGCAAAAAGCATCTATGACAGTCTGGTTCTAACCTATGAAGGAAGTCAATAGGTTTAAGAGGCAAAGGCAAACATACTGGTCAAACAGTATGAGCTGTTCACGATGGAAGAGGATGAAGACATTGAAGCAATGTTCTGCAGATTCCATATTCTGGTATCAGGTTTAAAAGTATTGAAGAAAAGCTACACCACTGCAGATCATGTAAAGAAGATCCTCATAAGCTTACCAGCCAAATGGAGACCAAAGGTTACTGCAGTACAGGAAGCTAGGGATCTGAATACCTTGAGGCTTGAAAATCTGATTAGCTCCCTCAGGTCTCATGCAATAGAACCAAAGAAGAAGACGACTTTAGCCCTTAACTCAAAACAGAAGAAAGCTGCAAAGGTTGTATCAGAATCAGAGGATAGTGATAGTGAAGATGATGATCTTGCTTACATAACCAAGCAAATTGCAAAGATGTGGCAAAACAGAAAGAAGAAAGCTCCTAGGAAAAATGGCAAATACTCCAACAGAGGAGAAGAAGAAGCTGACAAGTAAAGCATCATCTGCTATGGATGAAATGAACCTAGACATATCAAGTCAGAATGTCCAAACATGGAGAAAGGAAAACATCACAAGAAAGGTTCCAGATTCAAGAAAAAGAGTCTGATGGCAGCATGGGATGTATCTGATGAGGAATCATTTGATGATGAAGAGGCAGAAACAGCTATAATGGCTCACATCAAGTTTGCCTCTGGACTCCATAAAGGTACTAGCTCTGGAAGAAAAGCAAAAGTAAGAAGAATGGACAAATCATTCATTCTAGCAAGACTGGAAGCACATCAGAGAAAGCAGTATTGGCTCTGATGGCACATACCAACTCAAGTTCTGGATCCAACACAGACTCTGGAACTGATTCAAAAGATGAAGACAAAGAGGTATTCTCTGATCTTACTAAATCTGAATTAATTACTGCTCTTAAAGAATTTCTAAATGCCAAAAACAAGATGTATTTAAAACTGAAAACTCTTAGGGAAGAAAAGAAAATTCTAACCAAAGAAGTACTAATTTTAAAGAATCAGAATGTTGAGTTTGCAACTAAAAACACTAATTTTAAAACTGAAGTTGCCAGACTCAATTCTGAAAATCTAACTCTCAAAAGTAATATTTGCTCTACTTCCAATACTGTTTGTGAATCTGATATGCATGAACAAGCTTTTCAAAACTTTATTGCAAATGGTATGGAAAGAAGTAAGTATGCTTCCATGATTTATGGAGTTAGTAACAATGGCAAAAGAGGCATAGGATTTGATGAAACTGTAACTGTAACTAAACCTATTTCCTCTGATGTTTCATGTGTTGTTTGTGCTAAGAAAGGTCATTCAAAATTGTCTTGTCCCATGATAAAATCAAGGAAAAACAAGAAACCTTTCCAGACTAACAAACCTGGACCCAACCAGTTTTGGGTACCAAAAGATAAAATTGTTTATGTTGCAGATGTTCTGAGCAACCAGAAGGAAACACCAATCATGGTGTCTGGTCAATGGATGCTAGCAATGCACAAACAGAAAAAGGTGTATGTTCCAGTTTCCACCAGACAGAAGCAAAATGAGTCTGATGAACTGTAAGACCTTTAAATTTAAATTAAATTTTGGATATAATATCAAGTGTAATTTTGGAATAATTGTAAAATATTTTATATATGTATATTTATATATATATATATATACTTTTGTAGATTGGTTAAAATTATTCGACGAGGAATAATTTAATTATATTAACGAATAATTAATATCGGGCAAATTATCCGTCAACAGAGTCGCGACGGGAGTATTTAATTACTTGAGGGTCAAGTAAGATTATTATAATATTAATATGTGTATAGTAGGTGGTTGATATGCCTATATATATGTATACGTGTGAGAGGAAAGGAAGGAGAAAAATAGAAATCAGAATCAGAGAGAGAAACCAGTTCCTCTCCTACCTGTCGCGCCATAATACCCTTCTTCTTCCTTCTTCTGTTTGTGTTGGTGAAAAAGAGCCTCCTCAAAAGTCAAGTTACTTGGAAATCGAAGCGTCAAAACAGAAAGTGTCAAGAAGGAAAGTCGTTCCTCTCATCTTCACGACGCTACCGAACTAACTTTAGTAGCAACGACGCGAGCGGGAGTGTCGCCGGTTTTTGTTGCGGTAACGGATACGAGCAAGAAAATGTAACTAAGGTAAGGGGCACCTTCCAACTTTCTAGATTGCATTTAGGGTTGTAAATGCATGTTTGATGGATGATTGTTATGAGTTATATGTGTGTAAAAATGGTGTTGTTGTTTTGATACTGAAACTGCCTTGCATGTAGTTATGGATGATGAAAATGCATGTTGTTGAGCTGTTATTTGTTGTTACTGCCTTGGTTGATGCCTTGATGCATGTTTGTGATTTGTTGTTGCTATGCTGTTTCTAGTTGCTGTTATTGATATTATTGCCTTGCTGTTGTTGTGAACGAAATCATTGATGTTGTGTTGAGAAATGTTCTGAGTTTTGTGGTTCAAAAGAATGGTGATTGTGTTATGGTGTTGGTGGTGGTTTTTGAAGAAAAAGTTTGAAACTGTGTTGAAGTTTTCTGGAATATCTCACTGTTTTCGAAGGTGTATTCGAATACGATACTCGTGTATTCAAATATATTCCTGTAAATTTCCAGTTTTTATTCAAATTTTGAATGCCGTATTCGAATACGACACTCCGTATTCGAATACAAATACATGATTTTTGCTACTGTTTTAGCATCTGTATTTGGCTACGACCTAGTCGTATTGGAATACAGGATTGCAAGATTTGCTACTGACTTCGCATCTGTATTCGGCTACGACCCTATCGTATTCGAATACAGAATTGTTGATTTTGCCACTGTTTTCGCATCTGTATTCGGCTACGACACCTCATATTGGAATACAGAAATGCTGATTTTTCACTATTTTGGCATCTGTATTCGAATACAAGGATACTGTATTCGAATACAGATTGATTTTTTTCAAAAACTCTATTTTAAACATTGGTTTATGCACTTAAAGAGTTGGGAAACATTTGGAAGGTATATGACAAACTTATGTGAAGTTTTTGAGATGGTTTGAGGTGGTGATGGAGTGTCTGGATTTCAGATGGTGTTTTGCATACTGTTTTCAGTGAAGAGAAAACATAGCATGTCCATGCATTGCATAGTCAGGTGGTGACCGCGATGGGCCACAGAGTTGATGCGGTAACCGTGATGGTCCGTGAAGTTAAGTAGTAACCGTGATGGGCTACGGAATGGCCGCGTGTTCGTGGTGGTCCATTCTATCCGTGCGAGGATTTAACTTCTGTGTATTTGGCCTGTGAGAGGCTAATACACGTAAATGTAGTAACCGTGATGGGTTGTAGAGTGGCCGTGTGTTCGTGGTGGTCCATTCTATCCGGGTTCAGAGTGGCCCCGTGTTCGTGGTGGACCATTCTATCCGGGCTAAGGAATGGCCGCGTGTTCATGGTGGTCCATTCTATCTGTAAATCTTGCTGGTCCGTGAGAGACTGCACTTTGGTAATGTTTGGCCTATGAGAGGCTAACATGTGTAAATCGTGTTGGTCCGTGAGAGACTGCACGAGTGCTGGTCCGTGAGAGACTGTACCTTGGTAATTCCAAGAGTTGTGTACATTGGCATATACATATTGCATTGGGATGGTTGACATGTGAGTCATGATTGGATATGAGTTGATGAGTGGAAATCGATGTGTGCAAGTATCTTATGAATTCTAAGTTTCCAATGAGTGGTGAGGATGGTCGATTGTATTTGTACTTGCAACATGATTTTTATATTAAATTGTTTGCTGTTTTGCAAAGATCCAGATGTCATGTATTTTAAAAAGTGAGCATCCTTATTTATCATCATTGTTATAGCATTGAAATATGCCATGAGTGTATCTATTATATTTGATATAATTGCTATGTGGTAATTGTTAATTTCGGTCGGTGACCCTTTACAATTATTGTGGAAAATTGGGCTTTGCCCTCAGATGATTCCCAAACCCGTCCCACTGACGGTTGCACTAACGATGGAGACATCATTAGTTTTCCTTGATCTTCACGTACGACGTATTTGTGGACAACACAGAGGGACAGACAGCTGGGTGAAGACGAGACTTGTAGAGGATGCGGTGGAAACCGTGCTACTATAGCTTTAGTGCATGATCAGTTTAGACTTGTTGTATAGGATCTTGAGCTCAGTGGATGTAATTATTTATTTTCGGAAAATTGTATATTTTTCTGCACTCTGATAGTATTTTGGTGGGCTGCGATCCGGATGTCTTTGGAGATATTATGACACTAACTTTTGTTGACATATTACTGTTTGTTGCATTAAAAGTATTAATTCCCAAAATTAAATTACTTAGTTATATTTATGATGTAATTATTTAATTATTCTTGTCATTTGTATTTAAGATGTATTATTTTATGAGATGACTAAAATTTATTTTCTTTTAATTCTTTTGAATTAATTCTGAAAATTCTTTTATTTATTTCGGTTGAAAAAAAATACACTTGCGCCGTTTAAAACTTGGGGTGTTACATGAACGAAGGTCTGGTCAGTACAATTCACACCAGAATCAGAACCAGAACCCGAACCAGTATCAGAACCAGAACCAGAATCATAGGAGGAACAGGAAATATCAGAGAAATCACTCATATCAACAAAACTGGAACTACCAGAAGAATCAAAATTACCATTAGTTCCAGAACCAGAAGAATCAGAATTATCATCAATTCCAAAATTATCAGAGGAACCAGATATATCAGCAGAATGAGAAGAATCAGAATCAGGAGAGTTCTTCAAACACTCTGGTAAAATTCATCAAGACTACAATCCAGGAAGGGAATTCAAATCCCTTCATCCAAACCATCTAATCACAGAACATACAGATTTAGAATCTGAAAATTAGAAACAAGAGGATTTTTAGAGTAAAATTGAAATTGTTGACATAGAGGTTACATCTTGCTGTAAATACTATTATTGTTTGATATTTATGTTTACTGTGATAACCAGAAGCTTGATCTTAAAAATCAAAGCTAGATAAGTATTTTGCAGGTTTTCAAACTGTCAGAGAAATCAAGTGATCCATATAATATGAACACTTCAGCAGAAAAAGCATTCCAGCGGTTTCAAAAACAAGCAGAAACCACTCGAAGCAGAATTGATGTTCTGGTTGTATTAATTTCACTTTTAAATTATTTAAGTTGTATTATGTTATATGACAAATAGCTTGACCTAAAAAGTCAAAGCAAGATGAAGCTAATGCAGGTTAACCAGAACCAGAGTTAATTGATGCTGGTTTACTAGAACCAGAGGAAACCGAAGCTAGTTTACCAGAACCAGAGGAAACCGAAGCTAGTTTACCAGAACCAGAAGCTGATGCAGGCAAAAGAACTTTAAAAAGTAGAAGCTTCAAGCAAGAATACGACAAATCTTCAAAGGATAAATCTAAAGAAGGATATAGATGGAGTTTACCAATGCAAGGAGAGATAAAGGAATGATGTTTGGGATCTAGTTCCAAGACCAGAAAAGAACATTATTGGAACCAAATGGTTTTTCAGGAACAAACTCAATGAAAAAGGTGAAGTAGTCAGGAATAAAGCTAGGCTCGTGGCACAAGGATACAGTCAGCAAGAAGGCATTGATTACACTGAGAATTTTGCTCCAGTGGCCAAGTTAGAAGCAATTTGTATCCTACTCTCTTTTGCTACAAATCATGATATTACTTTGGATGTCAAAAGTGCTTTCTTAAATGGTTATATAAGTGAGGAAGTCTATGTCAAACAGCCCCCAGGATTTGAAAGTTCTGATTTTCCAAACCATGTTTTTAAACTTAAAAAATCTTTATATGGTTTAAAACAAGCACCTAGGGCATGGTATGACAGACTTAGCAATTTCTTACTTAAAAATCAGTTTGAAAGAGGCCAAATAGATAACACTTTGTTTAGAAAATCCATTAAAGATGATATTCTGATCATTCAAGTTTATGTTGATGATATTATCTTTGGATCCACTAATGGCATTCTCTGCCAAGAGTTTTCTAATTTGATGCAGCAAGAGTTTCAGATGAGCATGATGGGAGAACTTAAGTTCTTCCTAGGAATCCAGATTCAGCAAGGCAAAACAGGTATACTCATTCACCAATCTAAGTACACTAAAGAACTTCTCAAAAAGTTCAAGATGAGTGATTGTAAGCCTATGGCCACCCCCGATGCACCCTACCAGCTCACTTGAAAAAGGATGACTAAGACCAAAAATCCTACAAAGATACCTAAAAGGCACTATCAATCTCACTATGTTCTACAAAGAAACTCCTACATATAAACTTAGTGGATGTTGTGACAACACTTTCAGCAATCAACCTAACCAAAAACCCTATCCTTCATTCTAGAGCCAAGAACATAGAAATCAAGCACCACTTCATCAGAGATTATGTTCAAAAAGAAACACTCAACATCTAGTTTGCAGACACTAACCATCAATGGGCTGACATATTCACTAAACCACTGCTTGAAGATAAGTTTGACTTCATCAAGAAAAACATTAATCTTCCTTTCATTCCTGACAAATAGCTCAGTTTAATTTCTTTTATGTATGTTATTTTACTGTTATTTTCATGTATTGTTTTTCAATAAAAAAAAAACAGAAGATCTCGTTTCTTCCTTTAAACCTTTTTGTTTGATGACAAAGGGGGAGAAGATGTATTTGATAAAGAATCTGGGGCATTAGACTTAGGGGGAGAAAAAGTCAAAATAAATCATAGTCCTAGGGGGAGTCAAGGTCAAAAGAAAGAAAAATAGTTATAAAAAATACAAGGTTTTGTCATCATCAAAAAGGGGGAGATTGTTGGAACCAAGTTGGTTCTATACTTAGTTTTGATGTTAACAAAAATATTTTATGTAAATAGTATTTTGACTTAGAAGAACAAATCAGAAGCTGTGCAAAATCAGAGGATGACACCACCAGAGGATACATCTAGATGAAGCAACCAGATGATAGAAATGTCACCAAAAGGTTAAGCCAGATAATGCATCTAGAGAGTACTAGAGGATGCATCCTGAAGGCACCAGAGGATGCATCCTGAAGGCACCTGAGGATGCATCCTGAAGGCAGCAGAGGATGCATCTTGAAGTCCAGATTTAATTCAGATTCCATCCAGACTCAGTCCAGATCAGAGGGAAAATGTTCAGATCAATGGTCCAGATTTAAGTATCATGGCCCAGTGTTGGCCGAGATCAGAAGATCAGATCATATGGCCCAGTGTTGACCGAGATTAGAAGATCAAATCATATGGTCCAGTGATTGGCCGAGATCAGAAGATCAGATCATATGGTCCAGTGTTGGCCGAGATCAGAGGATCACAGAATTGGGGCAGATCAGATCATAAAGTCCATAGTTGGTCGAGATCAGAAGATCATACGGTCCAGATTTTAATCATGATGAAAATTAGTGAGGACTTGATTAAAATTCGAAGAAGACTTGATTAAATTTTGATAGAAATTTGATCAAAGTATTAAGGGGATTTGATTCAAAAATTACTGAAGACTTGAAGAAATTCGAATGCAATCTGAAGCTAAAAAGATACGATTTTTATTTAAGTGAAACAGGATTGGCCAAGTTATTTTTGCAAGAGAATCTGGACAGATACAGCTCGAATTTGATCATGGAAGAAACCCTAATTCTCATCTATAAAAGGAGGCTCAAGGCAGAAGACTTAGCATCGAAAATCATTAAAAGAGTCATAAACTTCCAGAAGCAAACACTCGAGTTTTCAGTGAGGTTAATTGTGAGTATTAGCTTTCCAGAAGCAAGCACTCTTGTTTTCATTCCCCTTGTGTTAAATTTATATTGTTGAAGTAGAGTCTACAATCTGAAGAGTTAGAAGAAGTAGCAGGTGACTTAGCAATTAGATTCAAGGTGTTGTAATTCCTTCTGCAATCTGGGGTTGTCAGAATTATAGGAGAAGACTTGACTTGAGAAGTCAAGGTGCTGTATTCCTCAAAAGTCTAGGATTGTTAGACTGTTTGGGAAGACTGACTTGGAGGGTCAGTAGTACTGTTGTAATTCAAAGGTTTTGAATTAGTGGAAAAATCCTTCAAGTTGAAGGGACTGGATGTAGCCTAATTAATGGTGAACCAGGATAAATCCTTGTGTTGTTTATTTTACTTTATCCGCTGCTAACTCCACTTGATTATATTTCAGATTTCAAATAATCATCAAAAACAGAAGAAAAAAAATTCAAGTAGTACAAACACAATTCAACCCCCTTTCTCGTGTTTGCACCTTCAAGTGGGTTGTGCATTAGGGTTTTCGAAAGTTCAACATTAGCGTTTGTAATTGCCCCCGCTGCCGATGGTGCAGCTATCACCTCTATCATTTCTCTGCAACTATCTTTCTTACAACCATACTTACCACACTTGAAAAAATGGTATGGAGCCCTTGATACTCTAAGTTCAGAGTTTCCACTCCCATAATATTTCCACTCCCATAATATTAATACGAGAAGTAAGCTTTCTTGATATGTCAACTTCAACGCAGATTTTAGTGAACTAACCTCTTGAATGTAATGAGGTCAAACGATCAATTTTAAACATAGTCCCAATAATGCAATCAATCCTTTTAAGAAAAATTTATTTGCATAATTGAATGGAAAGATGAGGAATCCACACCCAACCAGCCACTGCTTTATGGATAACCACTCTTTAAGAAGTGTGACCTCAAATGTTGCACAATCATCAACATTATTAATTCTGTTGAATAATACATTCGTCCTTATATATAAAACTATTTTGATTAATTTATAAAAATTAAGAGAAATAGTCTTCACATTAAATATATCAACAATATACAATATTTTTCAAAATTATTCTTTAATTATTAAAATATAATGATTTTATAATTCTTACCATTTAACTAAAAATATTCTTGTGAAAAATGTTAATTTTCTTGTAATAATTTATAAAAGGGCTTTATAAAAAACGACATTTGATCTACGAAAGAGTATTTTATATAAAAGAAAAAAAAATTGTTTTAAAAAATAATAAAATATTAA
>JBBPBO010001985.1:24996218-25142812 GCA_037974295.1 Cicer cuneatum
TAGGTGCAAGAGAAAAGGTGAATTGAAGGACGAAAAACTGACAAACCCAACCCAGAAGTTGCTCTTTTTCCAATCCTCCTTATTATTGAACTTCAATTACAATTATTATTTAAAAAAAAAAAAAAATCTGAAGCTATGTGTTGTGGGCAGCATCCATCGTTTCAAAGAGATAGGGTTAACAACGATGATCATTCAGCCTTGGTGCTCGAAAATCTCCGCGATCGACTCGCCGACACCGAAGCTCGGCTTGCTCGCGCCAGGGCTCGTGAAGCCCACCTCACACGCCGTCTCCATGAGATGAAACGTTTTCTATCTGTTATGGAAATCCTTGAAGATTACCTCAAACGCCGTTACCGTCTCCAACAACAGCGTGTTGCTCGCCTCCTCTCTATCACACCACCTACCCTATAACCGTCACCGTTACCGTCAACCTTGTGTATATGCTGTTACATTTAGTTATTTTTATTTTATTTTTAAAAAAAGTTAAAAGTTTGTTGTGATTGTGACGTTGTTGTTGTTGATAATTTTGGATGTTTGATGTCAATTTCGTGCTGCTTCAAGTTTTTTATTGTTAGTGAATTTGAAGAATTTCGTTCAGAATTTTCATTGTTTTGGTTTGTGTTTAAGAAAATTGTTGTTGTACTTGTAGATTTTTGTGAATTTGATTGATAGTATATGATGGAAATTGTCACTTTGAATTGAAGCTGTGCTATTTTCGTAAGTAATTTGTTTTTGTGTTAGATTGGAATGTTGGATGCCGAACTTGATTCACGTTAAGTACGTGAATAATTTATAATTGACATTCATGTGCAAATGATCGTTGATGCTTCTGCCAATAACCGAGTCACGAGCTTTCAAAATGTGTTTTAGGGTGTTTAGAATAGTGTTTGAGATTTTTATGACTAAAACTTCTGTGCAAGTGTTTAGAAGCTAGGTAGCATCGGCATGTGATGTTGGACAGCGGCGCATGTCTTTGTATTCAATCACTCCTATTTTCATACATTATTATTAATATTTATATGTCATGCGTCTGTCTATGTTAGTGCTTCATAGTTTAGAAGAACTTGTGAAAATAGAATAGCTTATAGAAATAAGTTATGCAGGGTTATCCCTTATTCTCACTTCCATCATCCAAAGTGATAAATTATGAACACTTACACGATAAGGGTTTATTAAGTTGTTCAATAATACATTCACTTAATGTGTCTTTCTTCGTTATCAGGAAGAGGGTTATTATATGAGAAATAGAAACCTCTAGTTATTATGTTGCCACATTGCATCATTACTTTCTCTGCTATTTTGTGGTCTCTTACCTGCTTAGAATTAGAAAAAGGGAGGTAAGATGGGAAGTAAAGGGGAGAGTGTAAGTAAAACTTAAATTAGTCAAAACATGTCCACAAAGATTTTAGGATCAAGGTCTTCTGATTCTCATGGTAGGAAAATCACATTATTGTTTGGTATCTCTGACTCATTTAATTTCTATGGTTACCATTTTGTGGAAATGAAATTTTTTTAGCCTAATCTGAAGAGCATATGTATTACAATTTGCTTGCTTTCTTGTCCTTCCCTTTGATTGTGCTTGTTGAATCCTCATCCAACCTTTTGTATGGTCGTTCTTTTATCTTCTTCTGACTAGGTTTGGGGAAAACCTTGATCAACATGACTGGATATTTGAAATTTGTATGACATAGTGAAACAATCTTTAACCAACAAAACAAGAAAAGATAATGAATGTATCAAATGCAATGCATCCATCAGGTGATATATCGTATGCCTTTTGTACTTGAGGAGATTGCATATACTTTCAAAGTTTGTTTTTTGTTGCAAAATTGCAAATTTGCATGGATCAGTTTTTGTATGATCTCTCTGTTGTGAACTGTAGTGTTGTAGAAAGTTTGATGCAATCTTGCTTGATTTGCATTATTCAGTTTGGCATTTTGTTATCTTAGGATCAAACAATGTTATGAAAAATGTATTTGTTCAGTTCAGTTCAGAGCATTTTGAGAAGCATGTCTTTGGGATGCTTTGATTTACTTTGATCCTAATGCGGAAAAGTACTGTCTTTTGGGAAGAATGCTGAAGAGGTTTAATTAAAAACATTTACAATTTAGGACAAAATTTAGGTGTATTTTCTTAGGTGTTTTTTTTATGGTTTTTAACTTGAAATATTCATAACTACTATGATTTCCTCAAATTTATAATTTTCTCCAAATTATAACTACAAAATATGTATTTTAAATTAAGAACTACACGAAAAATATTTTAAAAAATGTACATAAATTTTGTCCTACTATTTATATATAAGAAATAATATCTATATTGTGGGCAAATGTATCAATTTTTTGTACCAACATTACATTAGATTGAGTGGAACTAGACTTAGATCCTTTAAGCAAGCAAGGTTTTGGGTTTGAATGGAGAAAATGTGGTTGAGAAGATAGATCCCATCAAAGGTGGCGGCCAGATTCTCCGAAGGAGATTTGTCAATGTCCAATAGTAGAGGTTAATAATTTTGAAAATGATTGTTATGATTTTTTTTTTATATAATAAAAAGTTTAAATGATCTGAATTTTAGGGCAATTCAATGTCAGAATAGATTTTAAGACTCATAAAATATTAATATAAGTATTTATAAATTATCCACCTATTAAATTTTTATGGTCACATCGAGAGTTGAATAAACACTTTTATATATATGAGTTAATTATTTACCAATTAAATCAATCTTTTTATTGTTATGAGTTGAAATTGTTTAGCAGACTCTCTTTTATTTTTCCTTAGAATAATGATTGAAGTTTTGAGCAGCAGAACTTGTATCATTGAGCTTCACATTTGGGTTCATTATGGTTTGGTAACTTATTAGGGGGATAAAATCATGAAAAGTTTTAAACAATTGGAGAATGATATCTGTTGTTGACCCAAAAAAAAAAAAAGATATCTTATATAATACGCATCTTAACTTGTTATTGAGGCAAGTAGCTAATCTTACTCGGTGGTATAAAAATGTAGACTATATCTATAAACAAATGTTCTCGTTTCTAAAAATTAGTTACTAGTTAATCATGTGACAGCAAACAATCCAAATTCAACGTAGAGAATTCCAAAAAATTATTTTGAATCCCAACTCATCTAATATTTGTATGTATTCTTTTGTGTTGAAATTTAACATGAAGAAGTTACGTTATGTTAGTAATCTCGCTGCTGGGTCTCACAACTTCAAATATACATCTTGATTTTAACGATAGAATATTTTTTTTTTATTTATTAGAAAACGACATTTATTTAATAAAATGAATATATTATATCGATTAAAAATAACACAAATTTAAAGTTACAAATATAAAGCAATAAAATAAATATAATAAAATTGAAATGTGAAATATTATGTCTTCAGTTCTGTAAATATGAAATTATTAGTAGTGTGTTTGCTTAAGATTACTTAGAGAGAAAATCACTTTTTTTAATAAAAGAAAATCATTTTTAATGTTTTAGTTACATTTGTGTAAGATTTTTTCAAAAATCATTTTATTTAAAAAGTAGTAATTTTTATGCTGAAAATGAAAAATTATTTTAATTAATTTCCCAAAAAAATCATTTTTAATATAAGAAAGAGAAATACAAAATATTTTTTTACCATTTTAAACAAACTAAAAATAATTTTAAAGTTTTTCTTAAAAACCAATTAAATTATTAAACTATCCCACTTCTGTCTGAAATTATGCTGTGGAGAATAAAAACAATGAAACTTCATTTTGAAGCAAAGAGTCCCACGTTGTTGTTGTAGTATCAGTTTCCACCAACAAAAAGAAAACAAAATAAAGACCAAAATGAAGATTCAACTTGCAGTTATATCTATGATACATTGATAACTATCACCTTCCATCTCAGAATTCAGCTGCTAAATTACCTTCTTACTATGTCAACATCAAACATTTCCAAAAAATGTCCCACACACTCACACTTTATGATAGAAACTTTCAAGCTGCAATGAGTTGTAGTGAAGACAAGATTCTGTTGTAATAGTTTTCTAACTTTCTTTTCTTGTCTTTTCTCCATTTTCACTGTACCTTTGCTTCTACTCTCTATCTCTTTTTCTATGGAGTGTTTTTTTATTTCCTTGCTGTTTTGTGAAGCCTAAGGGTCCTTCTTGTTGCAAAGTTATAATCTTTTTTCTTTGCACTATATTGGGTTGATTTTGTTTTGAATTGTCACTTCAATTTTCAAAGGAAAAAGCTACAATGGAAACAGGGTCAAGCTCAGAAATTGTAGATAAGGGGAAGGTTATGAGGGGTGTCAATAGCAAAGGAAGGAAGCAGTATTCTAATGGTATAAAAATTGAGCCTTTTGTACCAAGAAGTAAGCATCACAATCCTAAAGAGTTGAGAACTTGGGCAAAGAAAACTGGTTTTGTGTCTGACTACTCTGGTGAAGCTGGGACTAGTGCAAGTGAGAAGTTTGATAGTGTTGGTTTTGATGTAGAGAAGAGTTCTGTTGTTGTTGTTGATGATGATGATGATGATCAGAGAGAAGGAGGGTCTTCTCCTAAGATAGAGATTGATCCGGTTCTCGGGGTTGCGAGGCTGAACATGGACGATGAGATCGAAGTGGATTATGAGTTGAAGCATGGAGCTAGAAGGAGTGAGAAAGATAAGTTTTTGAGGTCAAATTATGGTTTGAATGAGACAATAGGGAACCAAAATCAGAGGAGGAAAAATGGGGTTGAACCTGTTTTGGGCTATGGTGATAAAAAAATTGGACTAAGAATGAATGATGATACTAATGGAATGATGAATTTGATTAGGGATGGTAATGGCCATGGACTGGGAATTTCGTCTGCAGTTGCTCCTATGCCAGAAAAAAAGAAGGAGGATGAAAGTGTAACTGAAGGAGATGTTAAGGTGAATCTGTATGCTGAGGATGAGGAACATGCTCATAGAGGGTTTGAAGGACAGTCTCAAATGAAGTATGGACTCACAGAAAATCCGAGTGTCGGTTAGTTTAAAGGTCTAATTACTCTATAGGTCCTGAATTATTGGAAACTATTTAAAATTTTCTCAATAATTCAGAGATCTACAAAGTAATTAATCTTAGTTTAAATTGATTTTATTTGTTTCTCAAAATTTACTTGCAAAGCTAATTTTGGATAGTTATCAAAATAGTATGGTTCGTTTTAACTTGAATTTGTATGGAAAAATTGATGTCTGAACCCTTGTGCTAGACGTAGCCATAAGTCAATATAGTATATTCTAACCAGTTTTATTTATCCTATGATTTTTGAACTGCATAATATTTGTTCTTCAGCAATGGAACTTTCTCATATATGTAGTAAATAGTAATGTAGCTAGCCTCTAGATTGGTCCTCAAGTTTGTGTCTATACAATGATTATGTAAGCAATACTGGTTTAGCTTGAATTTAAGTAATGATGTCTCACTTTATCTATTTAAATTGGACTATATATGCTATATGTATAAGCTCATAAGCTATTTTCTATAAGCTTTTGAGAAGTTTGTGGAAATTTGTTGAAAACAACTTACAGACATTTTATAAGTTCTTCCAAAGACGTATTAAAGTACTTATGTCATTAGTTAGTCCAAATAAACTCTTCCCAACGTCCCCTTAATCATGGACGTTGTCAAACTGGTTTGTATATATTCAATATACTAGGGTTAAAATAGAGTGACATTTAGAGAAGAGAATGCTTTGCTGCAGAGTTTTGATGGGATCCGATGAATATGTGCTGATATGATAAAACTTGAAAACAAAGGCGCTATAATTGTATATATGTGTTGCATTAGTACACATCTTTGGCCTTTTATCATATTGTTTGATGAAGGGCATTGTGAAGTCCCCTCCCATTTTCCCTCATTTTTTATTAGTAAATTATGGATTCAAAGTATGATACCATGTTAGAAATAGTAATGTTAATTCTCTTACATGCTAAAAAAGTTGGGACTTCTTTTTGACTTACATCTTAGCATCTTTAACTGCAGTACCTCTTATCTATTATGGTCTGCAGCACTACCTATCATTGGTTGGCTCATTAGTGTTAATCCCATTAGTCATGGTCCCAACCATGGGTGGAACAGATGTAAGCATAATCCTTTACATAATGGTTGATGTTTTGATTATGCATTATGAAAATTGATTGGTTTTCCAAACTCATTTATTCACTTTTGCATCAATTATGACAGAAGGATACTGCTAGTGTAATTTCTACAATGCTGTTTCTTTCGGGCGTCACAACGATACTGCATTTATATTTTGGAACTCGACTGCCTTTAGTTCAAGGGAGCTCATTTGTGTATTTGGCACCGGCGTTAGTTATCATCAATGCCGAAGAGTTTCGAAATCTTACACACCATGTAAGTTCACTGATAGACAGAAAACGTTACTTTACTCTGACAACTAATCACAACTTGTCAACCATCTGCATTTCGAATTACTTTACTACCTGCAAGACAAATGTTAGAATTTATTAACTAGTCACATTTTTGTTTACTTTGGTTTTTCTTCTTATTGTTGAAAACTGTTTTTGGTTTTTGATATTAAGGCCTTCTTATAATAACTGCAGAAATTTAGGCACATAATGAGGGAACTCCAAGGAGCTATAATTGTTGGTTCCATATTTCAATGTATTCTGGGATTTAGTGGTTTAATGTCTCTTCTTCTAAGGTAACAAGAAGCTGCATTTGATCTTTCTTGTATTCCCAGTAGCTTCTTAAATTTCTGGTTGGAAAGAAATATCTTTCATGTTTTCATGTTGAAATTAGTAAATTTAGACATCTTGTAATCTCAAAATGACGAATTTGAGAAATGTTTTACAGAATCGAGGATCAAATTGAAATATTCATATTTTTAGTGACCAAATTGAGAGTGTTCTACAGAATCCGAGACCATTTTGGTGGTTTACTCATTGCCAATAAATCATATTTCATGCATCATCATTGGAAAGGAAAACAAAATCAGTAATTCAACTATATATTATATGATTCATTGGCTTTGACATTTCTCTTGGAGAATGTAATATAGTTTGCACATCCTGAGACTGAGAAAAGGGGGATTGAAGAACAAAATAAGCCCTTTATGCTCAAATTTAAGAACACAATTTGATGAGATTTTATATATGGTGAATGAACTGATCATAAAATCTACTCTGAAATTTGCCAGAAGAAAGTTATCAAGACTTATGTATGTGATGTGTTCATTCTTTGCAATTTTATTACTATTTGTTTTAGGATAATCAACCCAATTGTGGTGGCTCCATCTGTTGCTGCTGTAGGTTTAGCATTCTTTAGCTATGGCTTTCCACAAGCTGGCACTTGCATGGAAATTAGCATTCCACAAATTGTGTTGGTTCTAATATTCACACTGGTGAGCCCTCCTGACCCAACTATTTCATTTCTTTTCATAATAAACAAAATGGTCCTTTTGTCAACAACTTTTTGAGACTGATATGGTTGTTTTCTTCTTTTCTTATTTGAAGCATCTTCGAGGAATATCTATCTTTGGACACCACTTGTTTCGAATTTATGCTGTAAGTTTTTAAATTAAAATATCGATTAAATACCCAAATCATTGCATGAAATTCTAGGGTTGTATTAACTTAGTCGCCCATATTATTAATATTCTAAAATGATCCTTAAAATTGAAAAATGTTCATCAAGTTTGTCTCCCGGTCTGGATCTTTTGTCAAATGCATTATTCACTTAATTTCAAATTCATCCCCGATATTACTAACTTAATGTCATTATAGTCCATGTCAATACAAACGAAGGGACGAATTTGATTAAAATTTCGTAATCTTAGGGATCATTTTGAAATATCGATAATCGACTATGTGAGGGACTAGAATGATCCATCTCTACAGTTTCAAGGATCAATCTGGATATTTTTCCTAAAAATGTCACTTGTTTGATTTTGAAATTTTGAGACATGGCATATATTGTGTACAATTTGTGTGCTCTCTAGTTCAAAAAATCCTTGACCATTGTAGAAGTTTAGATGCTTACGCTAATCTTAAACTAATGATTGTGCACTTCATTATCAATTGTGTGTAATTGCTGAGAGTACTAAGTTAAAATTTTCCTTTATTATAGATACTAACAAATTCTGTTGACACAATTTAATATTTGCAGGTTCCTTTAAGTGTTACAATAATTTGGATATATGCATCATTTTTAACAGCTGGGGGAGCATATAACTACAAAGGATGTGATCCAAACATCCCTAGTTCAAACATTCTGATTGATTCATGCAAAAAGCATGTTTATACAATGAAGCATTGCAGGACTAATGTATCAAATATATTGTCAACTTCTACATGGCTCAGAATTCCTTACCCTTTACAATGGGGTTTCCCTATTTTCCATTTTAGGACTTGCATAATCATGGTCATAGTGTCCCTTGTTGCCTCTGTTGATTCTGTAAGTACATTATTCATATTTAAATGCTTGCAAGTGTAAAATATCATTTATAAAGTGGCGCACATATATAGTATTGAGAAAATCTCAAGTCCCAATTTGAAAATAGATAAGGTCTGAAAAGAGTTTATAAAAAGAGGTACCCCTTAGTCCTTTACCAATAAGTCAGTTTTGTAAGTATGAGTTAGATCCAATATAAAAACCTAATATACCTTAAGCACCATTTGAACATTGTGGACCTTCTTATATAAAAATGCATGTTAAATCGTAAATCCAAAAGGGTGGTTATCAATAAGGCTTTAAATTGCGGTCGTGGCCGCATCGCGATCCTTGATATTGCGGAGAATCGGAGTCAGATGTGGTTGATAAAGCCTAAGTCGCGGTTATAGGGACATAAAAACTTGTCGCGGTCCAGATCGCGGCCACAAACTTCTTTACAAAACCCTTATAATCAATGTACCTAGTCACTTTTAAACCTTAAAATGAATTTTCTTGTTGAAACAAAAGACCAAACATGTACAGGAGATAGGCCTATTAGGATAAATAACTTATTTAAGCATTTGTAGCATAAGTTCATATGGTATTATGTATAAGTTATTTCTATAACAAGATAAGATAGAATACAGTCAAACTGTTTTCATATACGCTATAAGCAATTTTCATAAGCTATTTTAGAGAGCTTATGAAAATAAGCTGGAAACAGCTGATGAATATGTCATAAGATGTTTTCATAAGCTTTTTCGAACAGTTTCACAAGTGTTTATGCTAGTAGATAAGCTAAAAAATAAGTCAAACCAAACAGATTCTAAAACTGTGACTATGAGAATGATAGCATGTTCATTTTCCCAGATTGGAACATATCATAGTGCATCTCTGAGAATTAATTTGAGGCCTCCAACCCCAGGAGTTGTGAGCCGCGGAATTGCATTGGAGGGCTTATGTAGTATATTAGCAGGTCTTTGGGGTTCAGGAACTGGATCGACTACCTTGATAGAAAATGTTCACACAATTGACATAACAAAGGTTGCAAGTAGGAAGGTAGTGGAACTTGGAGCAGCCTTCATGATCCTCTTCTCATTTATGGGTAAAGTAACAAAACTCAATGACATGAGTCATAATTCTATGTCAAAATTATTCAACAACTGAATCTAAGTATATGTAATGGTTAATTTTGGTCCATGTAAAATTTTGAACTAGTTCTCACAATATTTGTATTGATGTATATTATTTTAATTTTTCAAAAATTGGGGAAGAGAGAAATTATCATTAATTAAAGTGACACTTACTTTTAAAACTATCTTATAAAAGATTTGAACGCAGTCCCTTGAAGTTATAATGTTGACAACGAATTGTCGGTTTTTGCATGGCACTGAATTCAGTTTGAGAAATTGTTTTTTTAATTACACAATAGTTTTCACTTACTAGACAGGCATGTTGATTTCTTCCTATATTTTCTAGTAGAAATAAAAAAATAAAGTGCAAGTCTACGTAGTATTTTATAATCAAAAGTAGAAAAAGGAAAATGCTTAACGTATTTTCATGTTCATTTTAAATAATGTAATAAAGTGCCAACAAGGTTCTAAATGCTTTTTCTCTTATAGGAAAAGTGGGTGCTCTTCTTGCTTCTATTCCACAGGCCTTGGCTGCATCTGTACTATGTTTCATGTGGGCTCTTATAACAGCACTAGGACTCTCTACATTACAGTATGGTCAATCAGGAAGTTTTAGGAACATAACAATAGTTGGTGTTTCATTGTTCCTTGGTTTATCCATCCCTTCCTATTTTCAACAATACCAGCCTCAATCCACTTTGATATTGCCTTCTTATCTAGTTCCTTATGCAGCTGCTTCTAGTGGACCATTCCATTCAGGCATTAAACAAGTAAGCACTTATCTATGCTTATATCCCTTGGATAGTTGAATCCAATAATTATTATTTTGTTAAAAGTATAATAAGGAATAGCTTTGATGGTTTACATATGAATATGTCATTTTCAATCATCTTGTTAGATAAATTAATTTACAAACTTCTGATATCAATACTGATTTCTCCAAATTAATTCTAATTTCACATATTTATACTTTTTCACGATTTTAGTCCCTCATTTTCTAAATCCGAAAATATAATCTCTCAATTTTTAAAATTTCAGATTTTATTTTCATCACTGAATTTTGGACTTATTTTGTCTTCATTCGAAAATATAATCCACATATGCATTGTCTCATTGCCCATTGACTTTGTCATTCATGAGTCAACTTGACATATCAGCAAAAATAACTTCAAATTCACTGGTGAGAAAAATGTATGAAATTTTAAAAATTGGAAGACTAAAATCGTAAATAAGTGAAAATAGAGAGACCAAAAGTTTATTAAGATTATATTTTCAGATTTTAAAATGACTAAAATCGTGAATAAGTGAAAATAGAGAGACCAAAAGTTTATTTAAGTCAAAACAAATCTATGTACAAATATTTAGTGACTAATGTTAGTATCTGGATTCCCTGTTGTTTGAGAATCTTTAAAGTCACGCAGTTAGCAAGTCTTTAGTCAAAATCATCAAATGACACATATTTTAAACTCGATATATTAGATTTAAAATGATTTAAAAAATAAGCTCAACCTGAGTCGCCAGATAGTCCCAACTTGCTGACTCCGTTACTGCACAGATTCTCTGAGCGCAAGAAATTCGGATCACTAAAACTACTAGATGGTTTCGTTTTTGGTGAAGTTAATCTAACTTGTAACTTTTATTGTCTCATTTGTGTTAGCTTGATTTTGCAATCAATGGCCTTATGTCCTTAAACATGGTGGTTACATTGTTGGTGGCATTCATTCTGGACAAAACTGTCCCAGGAAGTTCACAAGAAAGAGGGGTGTATTTATGGATGCAACCTCAAGACATTGCAAATGATCCTTCATTGGCATCTCCATATTCTCTGCCAAGGAAAGTTGCTAGATGTTTTTGTTGGGCAAAATGGTTAGGAGTTTGATTACGAAGTTATCTATTGAGTTCCTCTATTCAGGCACTAATGGTAACATTCTCTACTGAATTATCTATATAGCATCGGCACTACAGATTGAAAGTGTGTCTGATGTCTAACACGTGGTAGTGTCAGATACTAATACAACATCGACACATTTAGTCAAATTTTATCATAAAGTATTATTGGCGTGTGTATCAGTGCCGTGTTCGAAGTTTGTGTTAGTGTGCATAGAAGATATAGCAGCTTATGAAGAATATAAACATATAAATGGATTGAATTACAGAATACCAAATAGGAAATTAGTATAGCACTGATTATGCTTGTGAAATTACAAAATATTCTCACGTATAGGTAAATTTGTGAACTGCAAAGGAAAAAGTGAAGAAACTATTGTACTTATACATAATTCTTTTAATCAATTGATAATTATTTTTGTAGTTTCTTTCTGCTTGATATTTAAAGTTGAAATAATTCAATAACGGTTGATAAATCTTACAACAAATCTATAGTTGTAGCGTGTCGACTCAACCTCTCAATTACAAGGTTGGAGTTTTTATTTGAGAACATGGATTGTTTAGTAGTATATACTAACATTGTCAGTTTAAAAAAAAGAAAAAGTTACTATGTATATAATCCAATTAATCTACCATTATATAAAAAGTACTTCCCTTTTATATATATATATATACTCTTTTTAATACAACTTCTAAAATTTTACTTAATTAATTTTATATTTTTTTATAACTTTAAATATAATTTCTAAAACATCTGTATTTTATATTTTATATCTGAATTGAATTTAGAAAAATACTACACTCCATGAGTTAATTAGTAAGTAAAAAAGCCAAAAATGCTTGTTTCTTTTTTTGATTAAAAAGGAAAAAAAAATGCTTGTTTATATCCATGCATTTAATGTGCCAAAAAATTGTAATTGTAATTAAATCATGTGAAATTCATTAGTATTATTATTAGGTACAAGTTATGTACTAGGTGTGTCTATTTTACAACATTATATCTGATCTCTTGCTTTGCCAGTAGTTAAATAGGGAACGGAGGTTATGATTAGGGAAAAGTAATGTGTTCTTAAACTTCAAACTTTTGGGAGATATGTCATTCCCAAATTGCAACCACTCTACTATTGCTTCTAGCTCATAAGAAAACCCATCAGATGCTATGTGTGGATTTCTCATTACTTTCTGCATTTGAACATCACAAAAGTTATAACCTTATGTTAAAGGATAACTAAAATAATATTTTATAAGTTATTTACTTAAATTGAGAATTTTATTATATGTTTTTAAAGTGTAAAACTTTTTTACACATGCATACATCCAATGATATATGATATAGATGTTTATGGAGATATTTTATGATTTAACGTAATAAAGTGGAGTTGTAATATCATTTGATTAAATGCATATGGAAAAAGTTTTATGATTAATACATAACAATTAAAAACTTAAATTAGTTGATAAAAAATAGATCAACAATAAATAAAAATATGTTAATAGAATTCATTTACTTTAAATACATTTAATAACAATTTGATAAATTTTAAAATAAAACCATAAAAATGAAACATTTCTTATTACAATCATTTTACATTATTTCACTTTTTACACTAATTATATATTTTTTTTTGGGGTGCAATTTTACACTAATCATATCTAACTAGTTCTAGTCTCATGTAAAAATTGCATAATTTTGTTGAATTGTGGATGGTTATTAGGTAAAATTTAATATTTATTAGCCAATGATTTTCACCACTAATACATAACAACTCATCAAATCGTATTATTTTTTTAGAAAATCAATATTAGTGAAAACTATGGTTTATTTTTTCTTTTATATCTTTTTCTTTTTCATTTCAAAATACCTTATATTGAAATTTATATAACAAAATGTTCTATATTTTTTGACTTTAGGAGGTCCCATCCTCGCCTTGCAAATCACTTGAAGGATGATTTTTTTTATCCAATAGAAGGTCGCATCCTGAGATGAAACTATCTACTACCTTCTAATTTTATTTATTTTTTATTTTAACAATACAATAATATAGTAGGAGAATTCCCTGATTGCGACCATCTATAGAAAACTAAAAGGTTTTAGTATATAAATTTCAATATAGAATATTTTTAATTTTTTTTAAAAAAGAGATATAAAAGAAAAAAAAACCAAAAACCAGTACTTTTATCTACGGGTTTTAAAAAAGGGAAATTGAGAAAAAATCATGTCATTTAGGTGGTGACATGCAACACATTGAATCGTTATTTTTATTTTTTTGTTTTACTAACATTGAATCATTATTTTAACAATAACTCAATAAATAAATAGATAGATTAGAAGACTAACATGAAGGATTGGGCATAGGAAAATGTTAGGCACTTTACTAGATTCACCACCCTTTTTTTTTTATCTCATTGAGTTCCTCCATCACTCTTGTTATGCTCATTTCTACATTGGACTCACAATTCATGGTCATGCACCTCATTGCCAAGCCCAAAACTTCTCTTGCTACATCCAATGGCCACTCTCCACCAATCTCATCAAAAATTGCTTCCATATCCATTTTCACCAAATTTCCTCTTCCAGTCAAAAGATGAAGCAACAAAACCCCTATTGCCTTCATATCTAACCCGACATCACATTCTTTATTGCACCCATGAAGCCCAAACCCTTTGATCTTTGCAACAAGATTGTAGTCTAGGAGGATGTTGGATGGAGAAGGATGACAATGAATAATGGACCTGGGCTTAAATGCATTGAGAAAGCCCAACCCAGAACAAACTTCTATGGTTATCCTTATGCGATCTTGCCAGCTAATGGGCCTGGTTATTGTCTTGCAAAGTAGTATGTCTTCCAAGCTGCCATTATGCATGTATTCCAAAACAAAGCATTTGGGCTCAGAGCAGAAGCCCAACACAGCAACAAGGTGAGGATGCCAAATACTACCAAGAGACCTCAACTATAAACATTTTAACTTCAGAAAAGTTTACTATAATTTATTAACATCTTGATTATTCATTTTACGATTGAACTGTTCTGTTAAAATAAAATAAATAATCAACAATAGAATATTTTATAGAATAAATCTTTTTCATTTGTCTTTCTTAAATAGATCGTTAATAATGTGACAACTAATACACTGTGAAGGTGCAAACACGAGAAGGGGGGTTGAATTGTGTTTGACTTAACTTGAATACTTTTCCTGTTTTTACACTTTTAAAACAAAACTTGATGTATGATTACACTGTATGATTACACTGTTTTTACACTTTTCCTGTTTTTACACTGTTTTTCCTGTTTTTACACTTTTAGCAGCGGATATAAAATAAAAATAAAACTCAGAATTTTTATACTGGTTCACCGTTAACGAGGCTACGTCCAGTCCCTTCACCTTGAAGGATTTCACTAATTCAAACCTTGAATTACAACCGTTCTACTGACCCTCCAAGTCAGTCTTCTCAAACAGTCTAACAATCTTAAACTCTTGAGGAATACAGCTCCTGTCTTTAGCCAATCTGACAATCCTAGATTGTAGAAGAAATTTCAACACTATAAATCTAATTGCCAAGTAACCTGCTACCCCTTCTGACTCCCTCAAATTGTAGACTCTACTTCAACAACTTAGATTTGACACAATGGAAAGAAAATAACACAAGTACATGCTTCTTGAAAGCTGGAACTCACAATTGACCTCTCTGAAAATTTGAGTGTTTGCTTTGGAAGTGTATGACTCTTTTGTGATTTTCGATACTAAGTATTCTGCCTTGAGCCTCCTTTTATAGATGCAGATTTGGGCCTCTTCCAAGCTTAAATTCGAGCTGAATCTTGCTGGATTCTCTGTAAAAATAACTTGACCAATTGGGCTTCATTTAAATAAAAAAACATATCTTTTTTAAGCTTCAGATTTCTTTCAAAAAATAACTGGCCAATCAAAACTTTAGTTGCTTCCTGCCACAGCTCCTGAATTCCACTAAACCTCACTTTTATTTTTGTAACAAATCTTTTTAATACTTTGATTAAAATAAATTAAAATCTCCACCGTTAATCCTCATGATTAAATCTGGACCATTTGATCTTCCTGCGCTAGTCCACATCTGGACCAACCTAATTGATATGCTGTGATCCTCTGATTTCGGTCATCCCTGGACCACACTTCCTAACCCTCTGATCTTCTGATTTCGGCCATCCTGGACTTGCACCTGATATGCTACAATCCTCTTATCTCGGCCATTGCTGTACCACACATCCTGACCCTCTGATTTCGGCCAACACTGGGCCATGGTCTGATCTTCTGATCTCGGCCAACACTGGGCCAAATAATTAATTCTGAACCATTGATCTGGAAATCTTCCCTCTGATCCGGACCAATTCTGGCCTTGGTCTGGATTTAACTAAAATTAAATCTGGATAAGTAATATTTCAGTCTGGACATTTTACCTTTGATTTTGGATCAAGTCTGGATCAATTCTGGAAATCATTTCTTCTAGTCTGGACTTAGTTTCATGCCCTGAATCATGCTATCTTATGGTATGGGTCAAATCTGGATGGATTCTCTTGTTCTAGACTCATTAACTTATCTTCTGGTTGAGTCTGGAATAAGTCTGGGCTGTTTTAATTTCTCACTGCCAGGCCATCTTCTGGTCAGAATAATTTCTGGAATAAATCTGATATTTGATTCCTCTTGGTCTGGAACAACTCTCCCTCTGGCAGGTTTTCCTCTGGTATGGTCCAGGTCTTCTTCTGACATTGCTTCCTTCTGATATGGGCCAGCAAAGATATCTTCTGGTGATCCTGGAGTATCTTTTGGTAATTCCAAAATTCATTTTCTGGAATCCTTTGATCTTCTGCTTCTGATTACTTCAGTTTCTGGTGGCATTTAATTTAATAATTCAAGGTACAAAATAAGATTACATTGAGTCCTTTTGTAAACATCAAAATCCTAAGTACTTAGAACCATCTTGGTTCCAACAATCTCCCCCTTTTTGATGATGACAAAACCTTAACTTATTTTGCTAGTTTATAACTCGAAGACTTGAATTACTCACCCTCAGACCAATCTCTCCCCCTAAGTCTGATACTGACTTTTTCTTCTCCTTTTCAACTCCTTCTCTTTTCACTCTTTCTTTTCTTCTCTTCTTCTCTCCTTTTCAACTCCTTTATTCTCTCTTTCTTTTTCTCTCTTCATATTTCCTCTCCTTTTCAACTATTTCTTTTTCTCTCTCCCTAATTCTTCTCCTTTTCAACTCCTTCCCTTTTTATCTCTTTCTTTTTCTCTCCTCCTTTCTTTTTATCTCTCCTTTTCTACTTATTTCTCCTTTTTCTCTCTCTCCCCCTTTTTGTCATCAGCCAAAAAGAGGTCCTGCTATTTTTGTATTTTTTTTGTTTTTCTCTTTACAAATTACAGAAAGTAAAACAGAAAATAAAAGACAAAAAATAAAATTACAAGAAATTTAAAAACTCCTAAGAGACTTGAGCTAGTCAGATATGGAGGTAATGCTGAGATGCTTCTTGATGAACTCGAACCTATCTTCTGGTAATGCTTTGGTGAAGATGTCAGCCCATTGATGATCAGTGTCCACAAACTGGATGCTTAAAGTCCCTTTTTGAACATGGTCCCTAATGAAATGGTGTTTTATTTCAATGTGTTTGGCTCTAGAGTGTAAGATATGGTTCTTGGTTAGGTTTATGGCTGAAGTGTTATCACAGAACAAAGGGATGTTGGTTTCAAAGATGTTGTAATCTTCAAGTTGGTGTTTCATCCAGATTAACTGTGAACTGCATCCTCCTGCTGATATATACTCAACTTCAGCTGTTGACATGGCAATGGTGCTTTGTCTTTTGCTTGACCAAGAGATCAAATTATCACCTAAGAACGTGCAGTTGCCACTTGTACTTTTTCTTTCCAGCTTGTCTCCAGCATAGTCGGAATCACAAAAACCTGTGAGTTTGTAGGTGGGGGTTTTCTTGTATAACAGGGTAAGGTTGGTGGTTCCTTTAAGGTATCTCAGAATTCGTTTGACAGTAGTTAAATGGGATTCCCTAGGGTCAGCTTGAAATCGGGCACATACACAAACACTAAACAAAATGTCAGGTCTAGAAGCAGTTAAATAAAGAAGGGATCCAATCATACCTCTGTATGTTTTCTGGTCTACCTTTTGGCTGGTTTCATCTTTCTCAAGTGAGCAGGTTGGGTGCATGGGGGTGGCCATAGACTTACATTCACTCATTTTGAACTTTTTAAGAAGTTCTTTAGTATATTTAGATTGGTGAATGAGTATACCTGATTTACCTTGGTGAATCTGAATTCCCAGGAAGAACTTGAGTTCTCCCATCATGCTCATTTGGAACTCTTTCTGCATTATGTAAGACCTTTAATTTTAAATATTAATTTTTGGAATTTTTGTCAAGGGTATTTTGGGAATTTTTGTAAATATTTAATATGTGTATGTTTTAAGTGAATATATATATATATATATATATAAATATTTATTTTGGAAGAGGAATTAAAATTATTGGGTGAAGAATTAAATTAATTTAATTTCAAGTAATTAAATTAATCAAACCATTAAGTGAGGATTAGTGGCTAATTGCAACATAATTAAAGAGCTGGAAAATCAGACAAGTGGCAAGTGAGGTGGCACCATGAGAGTCTATAAATAGGAGTGAGAAGGATGGTGAAGTCAGAACACCATTCCTTCCTCTTTACTGCCCATATTGCATGTACCAACTCCATCTCCCCTCCCATTCTGCCTCTGTTTCTGCCATTCCCGAGTTCAAATTTAAGAGAGGGGAAATCCTTCAAACACCATTAACTGAGAATCCAAGCCTCAAACCTGAAAACCCCCAGTAGTAAAGTTAATCCCCATCTCAATACGAAGAGAAAGAACCCAGTTTTGCAGCAGCAAACTCAGGGAACAGCTGCGCCGTTTTTGGACGCAGAAAAGGGAACGCAGCAGGAACAAGAGAAATAGCAGAGCACGCTACAAGGGTAAGGGCACCTTCCATCTTTTAGCTGCATTAGAGCCATAAATTCGTGTTATTTCAGTTCTGTTCTAAGAGAAAGATTACTTTTGAAAATGACATTTTGAAAGAAAATGCATTTTGTTGATAAGTGATTATTTTGATAAGTTGTTGTTGGCTGTTTTACTGGTAAAATATGTTGTTTTACTTCTAGGTGAATGCTGGAAAATGTTTGCATGCCATTTTAGTTATGATTAAAAACGCATGTCTTAACACTGTTTTGAAAATGACATTAAAATGCAAAATGCATCCTGTTGGTGCTTAGTGTTCTGTGATGTTTGCTTGTCATTCTGTTGTGTTTTGAGAAAACTGAATGCATTGCATGTTTGCTCTGGTGTTTTGTGAACACTGAAATGTTGCATGTTTGTTCTGATGAGTGTGAACACTGAAATGTTGCATGTTTGTTCTGATGAGTGAGAACACTGAAATGTTGCATGGTGTCCTGATGATTGATCATCTGTCGCTGTTTTGGATAAACTGGCTCTGATTCTGTTTTATGTTGTGGGATTCTGGTGATGAAAATGATTCTGAATCTGGTCTTGTTTGTGATGATTCTGGTTGTTCTGGGCGATCTTGATGATAGTGATGATTCTAATTCTGGTTGTTTTGTGATGATTCTGGTGGTGTTGATGATTTTTTTTAAAGGAAAAGGGATTTTAAATGAGGAAGGGTTTTCTTGAAAAAGTGCAGAATCTGTTTGATGTTGGCTGTTTGTTTTAAAAGAATTAGTTTTGAAAAGGGTTGAACTTTCACTGGTTTTCGAAGGTGTATTTGACTATAGTGTGTGTGTATTCGAATACAACCTTCCAGATTTCTGTTTTATTTTAAAGTTTTCAAACCTGTATTCGAATACGAGCCCCTGTATTCGAATACGAGCCCCTGTATTCGAATACAGAGGAAGGATTTTTGCTTCTGTATTCGCATCTGTATTCGACTACGATTATGTCGTATTCGAATACATAAGTGAAATTTTTGACACTGTATTTGCAACTGTAGTCGACTACAGGCATGATGTATTCGACTACAGATTCGAGTTTTTCCAGAAACTCAGTTTTTAGCTTCTGTATTCGAATATGTATTCGAATACAGATTCGTGTTTTCCAGAAAAACAAGTTTTGATCACTGTCTTGTGAATTTTGAAGTGTTGGGAAACTCTGAGAAGGTTTAAATGATTTGAAAGAGGTCTGTGAAATGGTTTTAAAGAGGAGAGGAAGATGTTTGAAAAACCTTTAAGTGACCTGGGAGAAAAGGCTGTGTTTTTCAAAGGATGAGCTCCTGTATTTGACTACAGCCATGCTGTATTCGAATACAGAATGTTAAAACTGCAGTTCATGCTTCTGTATTCGAATACAGGGGGTATGTATTCGAATACAGATTCGAATTTCCAGAATTTCCAAGTTTTTAAGAGTGTTTTGTAAACCCTGAGTGTCTGGGGAATACTGGAGATGTCGTGGTGAATTAAAGTGGAATTTTTTATGAGATTTTGAAGTAGTGGTGATGAAGTTTTAAAAACTTTACTGATGTAATGAAAGAGGTTGATTTATGCACTGAAATCTGCCTCTGTATTCAAATACCAGAGGGCTGTATTCGAATACAGAGAGTGATTCTATACTGTTTTGGCTTCTGTATTCGAATACAGAAGAGCTGTATTCGAATACAGATTCGTAAATCCCAGAAAAATCCCAGTTTTAAACACTGTGTCTGAATTTTTGAGATGTTGGGAAAACATTTCAAAGTGTGAATGAGTAATTGACTGTTTAATCATATTTGTGATGATGATTTCTGACTGTGCTGTTATATTTTAAAACATGATGGAAAACATGAATTTCTGAGTTTGCATTCTGTTTCTAGAGAAGTGAAACACTACATATTCATGCATTGCATAGTCAAGTGGTACCCGCGATGGGCCACAAGAGTAACGCGCAACCACGTGCTGATCTGTGAGCGATTGCACGAGTGCTGGTCTGTGAGCGACTGCACTAGGTACTGATCTGTGAGTGATTGTACCTTGGTATATAAGTGCTGGTCTATGAGCGACTGCACTGGTACTGGACTGTGAGCGTCTGTACCCTGAAATGCGCAACCACGTGCTGATCTGTGAGCGATTGCACGAGTGCTGGTCTGTGAGCGACTGCACTAGGTACTGATCTGTGAGCGATTGTACCTTGGGTTTTGTCAAACATGCTGGTCTGTGAGCGATTGCACGAGTGCTGGTCTGTGAGCGACTGCACTGGTGCTGATCTGTGAGCGATTGCACTCTGGTCATGAGGGCCGTTAAATTGTGCTGGTCTGTGAGTGACTGCACCTTGGTGATTCCAAGAAAATTTTGCATGAGCATATATGCATTACATTGAGGGATTTGACCGTTGTGTCACGATTGTTTATATGATGAGTGTTGGAAATTAATGCGTGTGAGTGCTGTCTAGAATCTGAAATTCTGAATTAATGATTTTGTTTTGTTGATGTGTGTTTGTACTTACCGCATACTTCATAATCATTAATTGCTGTTTTGAAAAGGCATGAAAGTCATCAATTTTCAAATGAACATGATTATTTCCTCATCATCATATGTTATACCATGATTATACATGTTGTTGTGCAATATATGCTATGTGATTATTTGTTATTTTCGGTCGATGACCCCTTGCTATATATTGTGGACTTGGGGCTTTTGCCTCAGATGCCTCCCAAACCCACGCCGCCCGTGGGTACCCGAACGACGGAAACGTCGTTGAATTTCCTTGACCGCTACTCGCGCCCTGCTTGGGCTTTTGACCCCCTCTCAAGCAGAGCGACGTATACGGGGTGGCTGGAGCGGACAAGTAGGACCGACGGCGTGGAAGACTTCGTAGAGCGCACACACGCGAGCATAGAGTTTCCCGTGCCTTCTCGCCTGGTGCTAGAGGCGCACGGAGTTTTTGATGACGCTGAGGAGTCTGCTGAAAGGATTGAGACGGAGGCCACTGTAGGAGTGGTGAATCCCAACCCTGTGAATGGAAGAGAGATACATGAGTTTGATGCGGTAGAGAAGCGTGATGAGCTGAGACCAGTAGCGACTGAGATTCTGGGTCCATCTAGGATTTCCGATGACTGCTACGAGATTCCGGCACCGCCAAAGTGGCCACGAGTGTGTATTGACTTGACTTCGGAGGAGATCGACCCTTCTCTGTATGACGAAGAAGAGGAGGAGGTTACGTCGAAGCAAGCTGCAGAGTCAGAGGAGACTTGCGTGGGATGTGGAGGGAATCCGTGCTAATGCAGCTTCAACGCATGATCAGTTATACTTATTGTATTAGGTTTTGGGTTGAAATTGTAATTTGTCTTATTTTGGAAATTCTGTACTATTTTCCGCTGAACCATGTACTATGATATTTACTGTTGATGTATTATGACAATGATATCTTGGGATGTATTAATGTTTAAAAACTAATTTCCAAGATAAGTACTTAGTGATAATCCTGATGAAGTATTTGGTTTACGTTCATCGATTAATCTATAACGTACTATTTTAAGAAGAACTTTATTTTAATTCTTTTGAAATAGTTTTGGAAAAACTTATTTTAATTATTAATTTTTAAAATAAAAAAAAAATGCACCCGCGCTGTGTTTTAAACTCGGGGTGTTACACATTAGGTCAGAAAACTCTTTGCACAAAGTGCCATTAGTCGATCCAAATATGATATCATCAACATAAACTTGAATAATCAAAATATCATTTTTAATGGATTTCCTAAATAGAGTATTATCAATCTGGCCTCTATTAAATTCATTCTTAAGCAGAAAGTTACTAAGTCTGTCATACCATGCCCTTGGTGCTTGTTTTAAACCATATAAGGATTTTTTAAGTTTAAAAACATGGTCTGGAAAATCAGAATTTTCAAATCCAGGGGGCTGTTTGACATAGACTTCCTCACTTATGTAGCCATTTAAGAATGCACTTTTAACATCCATTTGATATAGCATTATATCATGATTAGCACCAAATGATAAGAGAATTCTAATTACTTCTAACCTGGCCACTGGAGCAAAAGTCTCAGTGTAGTCTATACCTTCATGTTGACTGTATCTGTAACATCCTCTAAATTTATTATTTAAAATAATTAAGATTATAAATATTAATATTTCATTATTAATTTAGGTGTGATAATTATTTGTCTTGTTCGACTTATTGTAGTTGATAAAATTATTAGTAAGAATTATTTAATCAATGGAGAAGTTTTATATAATTATATATATATATATATATATGTTTTTAGTACAAGAAAAATTTGAGCTAAGGGTTTGTGGCAAGGTGAGACCCAACCCATAATAGAAATTTGGGCTTGGAGTTGGTGGCTTAATTTTTGTATGATCAAGGTTAAGAAAAAAATAAATAAATAAAATAATATTTTCTCCCTTCTATTCTTTATTTGGGCCCAACACTATCTACCCAATAATCTCCACTTTAAATTTTCCCTAAAGTGCACAATATTTCCATACTAAGTAATATTAAGCAGAAAAAAAATACCGAAACCCTAGCCGTCATCTCCTTCACACCTCATCTCCTTCGTGCAACAAACTTTTCGTGTGAACAACTTCGTGGGGACTTAGAGATTCGTACTAGGAAGAAAAGCGGCCAAGGTAAGAAGGGCTTTTCCCCACACAAATTTGAGTTAGACCGTTAGTTGGATGACATGGAACTAATAATTGTAATTGCTTACTTTTGAAAGAAATAAATGTAGACTAATAAAATAAAATAAAATAATGGAATGTGAAATCCTTTACGTTGAGTTCGATATGTAATGAATGTATTTTTAAGAAGTAAAATATGAATTTTAATATTTTATGTGATAAAGTTTTAATTTTTATGATGGATATGAAGCGAAATATGATTTTTCTTAGGTTATATATATGATAAAGTTTTGATATTGATGATGTGTTATGAGTTGGAGTTTGATGTTTCTTGTTATATATAAAGTTTTAATCTTTATGGTGTAAATGAAGTCAAGTTCCGATTTTTATGCGTACGTGGTGAAAATTATTATTTAATGATTATTTGTCTATCAATATATGATTCTAATGATAAGGATGTGTGATATGTGATATTTGTGATGTGAATAAGATGATGGTTTTAAAAAGGGTGATTTTTTTTGAATGCATATGACATGATTCTTAGTGGGCTGTGTGCGAGTATAATTGTGATAATATATGGTCATGTCATGGCATATGCATCTTCGTGGGAGTTGCCTTAGTGGCAGGTTTATTTTCCCCATTGGTATGGGTGATCTTTCTGTGTGGAAGTTGCCTTAGTGGCAGGTTTATATCCGGATCATATAGTTTTAAGAGCATGCATTACACATTTTTTTTTATATACGAATTTCCGTTTGCGCATTTTTTCTTTTAAATTAGAAGTTTTTACCTTTATATGTTTTGTGTTATTCTTCTATATGTTTAGCTTTGGTTTGATGTGGATGATGGAAAAAATTGACCCTTACAACAACATTTTAGGTACTAATGAGTTCGAGGAGATTCAAGAGTAATTGATGAGTATTAACGTGCGGCGAACGTGAGGTAAAAATGGGGTTTTCACGACAATTTTGTAATAATAAGTATTGCCGCAACATTTCTATGTTTATTTATTTTTTTAATTTTTGTCACTAAACTTTTAAATGCATTCGAATTCTATAAATATGGAAGCGGATTTTTGCTTCCATTAGGAATAATTGATTTTTCCTTTATTTTAGCTTGAATAAACCTTTTTTATAATATTAAATAAATGTGATTGTTACTAATTATTTAAAAGCATAAATGTGATTGTTACTAATTATTTAAAAGTATAAATGTAGATATTCTTACAAAAAAAAAAATTATCGTAAATTTTTCTAAAAGTATTTTTTTAGTAACGTTTTGGACCAAAATTCCGGGGCGTTACAGTATGGTATCAGAGCAATAATCCTCGGAAATTTTTTGGGGGGACGATTATGTATGACGCATGCCTTGATTTATGTGTGATGTTTGACCTTGGTATATTTTATTCAATGATTTATTACTAATTTGGTTATATATATTTATATAGGGAAAATTTACATTTTGCATTGATTATTTGGTCTCTTTTAATAGTGATTGGTTTTTTTTCTTTCTTCTCAAAAATAGAAATTTTCCTTCAATTAATTGCAATTATGATATGCCATAAATTCTTAATCCTATTATTTGAAATAGTTTTAATTTGATTCAATGCAATAATTAACTACGATTTTATGATGGTATAAATTATGAATTTATTGCATTATAATTTGAAATTATCTCGATTTAATTTGATTCAATGCAATAATTGCTTTTAATTTTATGACGTTGTGAATTTACTCTCGTGATTGAATTTTTAATAATTGTTGTTTGAATGTTATGAATTTATTATTCGTGAATTAATGACGTTCTGAATTTATGATGTTATAAATTTACTCTCGTGATTCTAACTTTTTTTTTATAATTGTCGTTTGTATGTTATGAATTTATTATTCGTGAATTAATGACGTTATGAATTTAATATTATGATGTTATGAATTTACTCTCGTGATTTAAATTTTTTTTAATTATTGTTGGTATGTTATGAATTTATTTTTCGTGAATTAATTACGTTATGAATTTAATATTATGGTGTTATGAATTTACTACTCGTGATTGGAATTTTAATAATTGTTTGTATGTTATGGATTTAATAATCGTGATTTAATGACATTATGACATTATCAATTAGTTGAAACTGATTGATTTTTTTTTTTAAAACTCTAAATGATTAGTTGTTAGTTTGTTATACAGTGAAATTATTGCGTAATAAATTAAATTGATTTGATTTGAAAACGACATTTAATTGGTCTCCACCTTAATTATGAAATTAATTAGGCCAATTGAATTTATAATGATTATGAATGTTCCTTAATTACTTAATTTCATGTTATGATCTAAAATTTTGTAATAAAGACAATGTGGTAAATCTCTAACTGGTATAAAATTGTATGATTCCCACAATATAAGTGAAGGGTAACACCGTAAAAAGTTGTATTAGTGGAATTCTGGCTAAGGAAAGACTTGGTTATTAAGTGGTCCATTGACCCACCTCTCTTTCCTGGGAACTCCACTAGTACACGACTTATCGTGTGACGTAAAGCTATTGTCCCCATAATAGAAGGGAAGGGTAATACCGTAAAAAGTTGTAGTAGTGGGATTCTGGCTAAGGAAAGACTTGGTTATTAAGTGGTTCGTAGACCCACCTCTCTTTCCTGGGAACCCCCTAGTACACAATTTATTGTGTGACCCGAACCTACTATATAGTCGTGAATAAAATATTCCTTACGACCCTAAGGCTACAATGAGATCGTAGTGTCATCCTGATTAGTTAATTTGTAGGAAGTATGGCTCGTCGCGCGAATCGACCCGTGCCCCAGGGAGAAAGTGACATGACTGAAGCAATCCAAGCCATGAATGCAATGGCTGCCGCAATGGCCCAACAAGCTGCAGTTCAAGCTCAACAGGCTGTAGACCAGGCTCAACGTAATGCACAGAGGGACCTGAGGGAGGAAGCAGCTATGGCAACAAGTGGACTGACTGAATTCCTTAGGCAAGATCCGCCAAAATTTAAAGGGGAGCATGACCCTGACAAGGCCGACCTCTGGATGCATGAGATCGAGAAGATCCTTGAGATCCTCCACTACCCAAATGACACGAAGGTGGAGTATGCCACCTATTTGTTGATTGGTGAAGCTGAAAACTGGTGGCGAGGGGCGAGGCAAATGATGGAAGGAAATCACGAAGAGGTGACCTGGGAAGTTTTCAAGAGAAAGTTCTTGGAAAAATATTTTCCGAAGAGTGCCAGGGCTGAGAAGGAGGCCCAATTCCTGAGACTATATCAGGGAAGTCTCACAGTGTTCGAGTATGCAGCAAAGTTTGAGTCCCTAGCAAAACATTTTCGCTACTTTCATAACCAAATGGATGAAGAGTACATGTGTGAGAGGTTTGAAAGCGGGCTCAGATATGAAATTAAAGAGTCTGTGGGACCTCTAGAGATACGTCAGTATCAGGTGCTGGTGGAGAAGTGCAAAAAGGTGGAGATCATGAAACGGGGCCGCCTGAACAGAGGTTCTATTGGGGGACCAACGAGACATCAGGTAGGAAATCAAACACAACCTTACCATTTAATTCTGGGGTTCTATCTCTAAATATTACCTTCAAACAGGGAAACGGTGACCAACAAAACAAAGGCAGTCAGTTCCAACAGAAAAAGCCGTATGCCCGCCCACAGGGGACTACTGGAGATCGACCGGGACCCCAAAACGGGGGAGATCAGAGGCATCAGAACCCAACAACACAAAACCAGGCACATATTGTTCGATGCTATCACTGTGGACAGGAGGGACATAGGTTGACTGAGTGTCCAAAAAGAACCAAGATATGTTATGCTTGTCAGAAACCAGGTCATATGGCAAAAGATTGTCCGGAGAAGGATACTATCAACAACAAGGATGTGGCCCGCCCTACTGCTCGAGGACGTGTTTATCACATTAGAGGAGAAGAAGCACCATCTTCCTCAAAACTTATCCATGGTGAGTGTTTTATTGCTGGAAAAATACTTTCTGTGATATATGATTCTGGGGCAACACACTCGTTCATTTCATTAGATTGGGTGGAATCGCTCCAACTAGATGTCACTACCTTACCATTTGATTTAATGGTTACCCTTCCCTCTGCTGAACCAGTAAAATGTAATTTGGCGTGTTTGCAATGCTCGCTGACTGTGTTTCAAATGAATTTTAAGATCGATTTAATTTGTATTCCTCTGAAACATCTTGGAGTAATTTTGGGGATGGATTGGTTGTCTAGCAACTACATCATGTTAGACTGTGCCCGACGGAACGTGATATTTCCAGATCCCGATATTTCGAAGTTTCTTTCAGCCAACAAATTGAAGTTTTCTCTGGAGGGAGGAGTCTAGAAATATGTGTTTCTCAACTTAGTAAGCATGAGTCCAGAGGTTGTTGTCGATGAGATCCCGGTAGTGAAGGATTTCTTTGAGGTTTTCCCACCAGACGTACCAAGACTACCCCCAGTCCGTGATGTCGAATTTGCTATCGATGTTATTCCAGGTACTGGACCCATCTCTATCGCTCCTTACAGAATGGCCCCCTTAGAGCTATCAGAACTAAAGAACCAATTGGAAGACCTTCTGTCCATTCTTAGACAAGTTTGTGGTGATCTTTATTGATGACATCTTGATCTATTCCAAGAGTAGGGAGGAACATGAGGAACATTTGCGTCAAGTTCTGCAAGTACTAAAGGAGCAACAACTATATGCCAATCTAGGAAAATGTGAATTTTGGTTGGAAGAAGTGAAGTTCTTGGGACATGTAATTTCTAAGGAAGGGATCGCCGTCGACCCATCCAAGGTAGAAGCCGTGATGGCATGGAAACAACCGCAGACAGTCACAGAGATTAGGAGTTTTCTGGGCTTGGTTGGGTACTATAGGAGATTTATTGAGGGATTTGCCAAGATTGCTGCTTCGTTGACACACCTTACGAAGAATAACCAGATTTATGCTTGGACTGAGGAATGTGAGAAAAATTTCCAACTGATGAAAGAGAAACTAACTACATCTCCAGTGTTAGTGTTGCCACAACCAGAAGAGCCTTACGAAGTTTATTGTGATGCCTCATACCAAGGATTAGGTTGTGTACTGATGCAAAACAAACAAGTAGTGGCCTATGCTTCGAGGCAATTGAAGGTGCATGAAAAGAATTATCCCACTCATGACTTGGAATTAGCTGCAATTGTCTTTGCATTGAAAATTTGGAGACATTATCTGTATGGGTGTAGTTTTGATGTATTTAGTGACCATAAGAGTTTGAAATACTTGTTTGATCAAAAGGAGCTTAACATTAGGCAGAGGAGATGGATGGAGTTTATTAAAGATTATGAGTTCACATTGCATTACCATCCAGGGAAAGCGAACGTGGTGGCTGATGCCCTCAGCAGGAAGCGCGTTCATCTCTCGTTTGCAACAATGAAGGGGTTGGAGTTGTTAGAGAAGTTCTGTGACTTGAATCTTAATTTGGAATCTCCATTGGGGAAATTGCACTATGGAGTGATCATTATAGATAGTCAACTGATGAATGAGATTAAAGTTCTCCAAGTTACAGACGTGTTGACTCAAGAGAAAAGGAAGTTGATCGAGGTTGGCAGGGCACCTGAATTCAAGGTGGGCCCAGATGATATTTTGAGATGTAATGGACGTGTTTGTATACCCGAAAATACCGAATTAAGGAGGACTATCTTGGATGAGGCCCACAAAAGCAAGCTGAGTATTCACCCTGGTACCACCAAAATGTATAAAGACCTTAAGCAGAAGTTTTGGTGGCCAGGAATGAAGAAACAAGTAGCAGAATACGTGGCTTCGTGTTTGACTTGTCAGAAAGCTAAGGTAGAACATCAAAAGCCAGGGGGACTATTAAGGCCATTAGACATACCAGTATGGAAATGGGATAGTATATCCATGGATTTTGTGGTAGCATTGCCTAAGACTCAACGGAAGTTTGACTCCATTTGGGTGATTGTCGACAGGTTAACCAAATCTGCCCATTTCATACCCGTGAGGACTAATTATGATGTGACTAAGCTTGCAGAGATATACATTGCAGAGATTGTCAGACTACATGGGGTACCTTCTAACATTGTGTCATATAGAGATCCGAAGTTCATTTCTCGTTTGTGGGGAGCATTACATGAGGCGTTGGGTACTAAGTTGAGATTGAGTTCGGCCTATCACCCTCAAACCGATGGACAAACAGAAAGAACTATTTAGACCTTGGAGGATTTACTGAGAGCGTGTGTGCTGGATGAGCGAGGAAGTTGGGATAATATATTGCCCCTCATTGAGTTCACCTACAACAACAGCTATCATGCAAGCCTTGGGATGGCACCGTACGAGGCTCTATATGGGCGTAAGTGCCAAACCCCCTTGTGTTGGTATCAGGATGGTGAGAACTTAATTGTGGGGCCAGAATTGGTACAATAGACCACAGATAAGGTCCGTCTGATCCAAGAAAGGATGAAGGCAGCACAAAGCAGACAAAAGAGTTATGCCGACCAACGGAGGAAACCGCTTGAGTTTCAAGAGGGTGAACATGTATTTTTGAGAGTGACGCCTACTACTGGAGTTGGTAGGGCACTGAAGTCTAAGAAGTTAACTCCTAAATTCATCGGACCATACCAAATCCTCCGACGTGTGGGTCTAGTAGCTTATCAAATTGCCTTGCCTCCGAGTTTGGCCAAGCTGCATGATGTGTTCCACGTGTCACAGTTGAGGAAGTACATGGCTGATCCTTCCCATATTATCGTGCCAGATGATATCCAGTTGAAAGAGAACCTTTCTTTTGCAGTTCCACCATTGAGCATTGGAGACAGGACTACTAAGCACCTACGAGGTAAGGAGATCACATTGGTCAAGGTAATTTGGGACCAAACAACTGGAGATGCAACTTGGGAATAAGAGGAAAAAATGAGAGAGCTCTACCCTAACCTTTTCATGTTAGACTAGTTTCGAGGACGAAACTGTTTTTAAGGGGGTGAGTATTGTAACATCCTCTAAATTTATTATTTAAAATAATTAAGATTATAAATATATATATTTCATTATTAATTTAGGTGTGATAATTATTTGTCTTGTTCGACTTATTGTAGTTGATAAAATTATAAGTAAGAATTATTTAATCAATGGAGAAGTTTTATATAATTATATATATATATATATATATGTTTTTAGTACAAGAAAAATTTGAGCTAAGGGTTTGTGGCTAGGTGTGACCCAACCCATAATAGAAATTTGGGCTTGGAGTTGGTGGCTTAATTTTTGTATGATCAAGGTTAAGAAAAAAATAAATAAATAAATAAAATAATATTTTCTCCCTTCTATTCTTTATTTGGGCCCAACACTATCTACCCAATAATCTCCACTTTAAATTTTCCCTAAAGTCCACAATATTTCCATACTAAGTAATAGTAAGTAGAAAAAAAATACCGAAACCCTAGCCGTCATCTCCTTCACACCTCATCTCCTTCGTGCAGCAAACTTTTCGTGTGAACAACTTCGTGGGGACTTAGAGATTCGTACTAGGAAGAAAAGCGGCCAAGGTAAGGGCTTTTCCCCACACAAATTTGAGTTAGACCGTTAGTTGGATGACATGGAACTAATAATTTTAATTGCTTACTTTTGAAAGAAATAAATGTAGACTAATAAAATAAAATAATGGAATGTGAAATCCTTTACGTTGAGTTCGATATGTAATGTATGTATTTTTAAGAAGTAAAATATGAATTTTAATATTTTATGTGATAAAGTTTTAATTTTTATGATGGATATGAAGCGAAATATGATTTTTCTTAGGTTATATATATGATAAAGTTTTGATATTGATGATGTGTTATGAGTTGGAGTTTGATGTTTCTTGTTATATATAAAATTTTAATCTTTATGATGTAAATGAAGTCAAGTCCCGATTTTTATGCGTACGTGGTGAAAATTATTATTTAATGATTATTTGTCTATCAATATATGATTCTAATGATAAGGATGTGTGATATGTGATCTTTGTGATGTGAATAAGATGATGGTTTTAAAAAGGGTGATTTTCTTTGAATGCATATGACATGATTCTTAGGGCTGTGTGCGAGTATAATTGTGATAATATATGGTCATGTCATGGCATATGCATCTTCGTGGGAGTTGCCTTAGTGGCAGGTTTATTTTCCCCATTGGTATGGGTGATCTTTCTGTGTGGAAGTTGCCTTAGTGGTAGGTTTATATCCGGATCATATAGTTTTAAGAGCATGCATTACACTTTTTTTTTTATATACGAATTTCCGTTTGCGCATTTTTTTTCTTTTAAATTAGAAGTTTTTACCTTTATATGTTTTGTGTTATTCTTCTATATGTTTAGCTTTAGTTTGATGTGGATGATGGAAAAAATTGACCCTTACAACAACATTTTAGGTACTAATGAGTTCGAGGAGATTCAAGAGTAATTGATGAGTATTAACGTGCGGCGAACGTGGGGTAAAAATGGGGTTTTCACGACAATTTTGTAATAATAAGTATTGCCGCAACATTTCTATGTTTATTTATTTTTTTAATTTTTGTCACTAAACTTTTAAATGCATTCGAATTCTATAAATATGGAAGCGGGTTTTTGCTTCCGTTAGGAATAATTGATTTTTCCTTTATTTTAGCTTGAATAAACCTTTTTTATAATATTAAATAAATGTGATTGTTACTAAGTATTTAAAAGCACAAATGTGATTGTTACTAATTATTTAAAAGTATAAATGTAGATATTCTTAAAAAAAAAATTATCGTAAATTTTTCTAAAAGTATTTTTTTAGTAACGTTTTGGACCAAAAATCCGGGGCGTTACAGTATCCTTGAGCTACAAGTCTGGCTTTGTTGCTTACCACTTCACCTTTTTCATTAAGTTTATTCCTAAACACCCACTTGGTTCCAATAATGTTTTTGTTTGGTCTGGGTACCAGATCCCAAACATCATTACTTTGGAATTTATTCAGCTCTTCTTGCATTGCAAGTATCCAACCTTCCTCTGCCAAAGCCTCATCAACATTGCTTGGTTCAATTGTTGAAAGTAAACAAATAGACTGGTTTCTCTACTTGATGATCTGGTCTTTAAAGGTTCTGCTGCACTGCCAATAATGAGTGATTCTGGATGTGAAGACTTGTACTTCCATCCATTCTTTCCCTCTGACTTGTTTTCAGAGTCAGCATGTTCTTCTTCATCTTGATCTTTCTCAAATTCTGCTTCTAGTTCCTGTGCCTCTGGTTCACCTGCAATTTCCTCATCTTGCTTTGACTTTTCAGAGTCAAGCTGTTTATCATCAAACTTAATGTGGATTGATTCTTCCACAGTGTTAGTTTCTTTGTTAAACACTCTATAAGCTTTTGATCTCTCAGAGTAGCCAATAAAGATACACTTTTGAGATCTAGAATCAAACTTAGCAAGGTTATCTTTAGTGTTCAACATAAAACAGATGCATCCAAATTGCTTAAAGTAGGAAATATTGGGTTTCTTACCTTTCCACAGTTCATATGGAGTTTTATTTAAGATGGACCTGATGTAGACTCTATTCTAAATGTAGCAGGCTGTGTTGACAGCTTCTGCCCAAAGGTAGGTAGCTACCTTCATATCATTCAGCATGGTTCTGGCCATCTCCTGCAGTGATCTGTTCTTCCTTTCTACCACTCCATTCTGTTGAGGTGTTCTGGGGGATGAGAAGTTGTGAGAGATGCCATTCTCATCACATAATTCTTCAAAATACTTGTTCTCGAATTCACCTCCATGATCACTTCTGATGGTTATGATCTTAATACCCTGTTCATTCATGACTTGCTTACAAAAAGAAATAAATATTTTGTGAGATTCATCTTTGTTCTTTAAAAATTTTACCCAAGTCCACCTTAAGTAATCATCAACAATCACAAAACCATATTTCTTACCACTGAGGGAAGCTGTTTGAACAGGACCAAACAGATCCAAGTGAAGCAGTTCAAGTGGTTGAGAGGTAGAAACACATTTTTTAGTTTTAAAAGAGCTTTTAGTTTGTTTACCTCTTTGACATGCTTCACACAGAATCTCAGTTTTGGAACTTACCTTGGGAAGTCCTCTTACCAACTGGAGTTTGCTCAACTCGGATATAAGTCTAGGGTTTGCATGCCCTAGCCTCTTGTGCCAAATCAGATTCTGCTCACTTACAGATAATAGGCATTTAACCTGTTGCTTAGCAAGACTAAAAAGATCAATTTTATAAACATTATCCTTCCTAGTGCCAGTAAATAAAACAGTCCCATCAAGTTGACTGACAGCTTTGCAAGTTTTTTGATTAAAGATAACATCATAATTGCAGTCACTTAATTGACTTATGCTCATAAGATTATGTTTTAGCCGTTTAACTAACATAACATTTTTAATAGACAAGGGAGAAGAAGTGTTACCAACAGTTCCTGTACCAATAATCTGACCTTTCTAGTTTCCTCCAAAAGAAACTTTGCCTCCATTCTTCATAGTCAGATCCAGAAACATAGATTTATCTCTTGTCATGTGCTTGGAGCAGCCACTGTCAAGATACCAAGTTTTGTGTTGCTGATCAGACCTTGCCTTTTCTTTGTCAGAATCAGAGTCAGAGTCAGATTCAGACTTAGCTTCTGTTCGAGCCATTAGGGCCAGTTCTTCTTCTGGCCTGTTTGAGTAGTTTCCTTGATTCTGCTTTGGTTTATAAACCATGTTCCTCTGATGATTCTGGAACATGTTTTGATTCTGGTAATTTTGGTGAATTTGGTGAATCTGGTGGTTCTGATGAATTTGGTAATTCTGGTAATTCCTGATCTGATTCTGGTTCTGGTTCCAGTGTTGATTCTGATTCTGGTTCCAGTATTGGTTCTGGTTCCAGTTCTGGTTCCAGTTTATGTGCTTCTGATACTGGTTCTGGTTCCAATTCCTGTTCTGGTTCCAGTTTTAATTATGGTTCCAGTTTTGGTTCTGATTTTGATTCCGGTTCTGGTTGATTTTACCAAACCTTTTTCCATCAGACTCAGATTGCCTTTGTCTTGTTGTAGCAGGAACATAAACCTTCTTCTGCTTGTGCATTGCCAACATCCATTGTCCAGGCACCATTGTTGGTGTCTCCTTCTGGTTGCTCATAACATCTGCAACATAGACAATTTGATCTTTTGGTACCCATAACTGATTGGGTCCAGGTTTGTTAGTCTTAACAGTTCTCTGATCTTGTTCATATTTTACCATTGGACAAGATAGTTCAGAGTGACCTTTCTTAGCACAAACAATGCATAAAACATCAGAATGAACAACTTTACTTTCAGTAGTTGTTTCTGTAAAACCAAGACCTCTCTTTCCAGAGTTACTGTTTCCATAAATCATAGATGCATATTTACTTCTTTCAATTCCATTAGAAATAAAGTTTTGAAAAAATTGCTCATGCATATCAGATTCACGAACAGTTTCAGAAGTGGAACAAATATTGCTTTTGAGAGTTTGGTTTTTAGACTTGAGTCTTGCAACTTCAGTTTTAAAATCTTTGTTTTCAGTTGCATACTCAGAATTTCAATTCTTTAAAACTTGGACTTCTTTGGTTAGATTTTTCTTATCTTCCCTAAGAGTTTTCAGTTTTAAAGACATCTTATTGTTTGCATTTAACAAGTCTTTTAAGGTCTCAATTAATTCAAATTTAGAGAGATAAAAAAATACCTCACTGTCTTCATCTTTTGATTCTGTTCCAGAGCCTGAGCTGTATCAATAACTTGAGTTGGTATGAGCCATCAAAGACAGAATTGCTTCCTCTGATGTGCTTCCAGACTTGCCTGAATGATTGTTTCGATCATTCTTCCTTCTGCCTGTTTTTCTTCTTGAATTCGTACCTTTATGAGGTCCAGAAGCAGACTTGATGTGAGCCATCTTTGCTGTTTCTGCCTCTTCTTCATCAGAAAATTCTTCCTTTGATTCTGATACATCCCAGGCAACCATCAGACCCTTCTTTTTAAGGTCTCAATTAATTCAAATTTAGAGAGATAAAAAAATACCTCACTGTCTTCATCTTTTGATTCTGTTCCAGAGCCTGAGCTGTATCAATAACTTGAGTTGGTATGAGCCATCAAAGACAGAATTGCTTCCTCTGATGTGCTTCCAGACTTGCCTGAATGATTGTTTCGATCATTCTTCCTTCTGCCTGTTTTTCTTCTTGAATTCGTACCTTTATGAGGTCCAGAAGCAGACTTGATGTGAGCCATCTTTGCTGTTTCTGCCTCTTCTTCATCAGAAAATTCTTCCTTTGATTCTGATACATCCCAGGCAACCATCAGACCCTTCTTTCTGAATCTGGAATTTTTCTTGTTCTGTTTGCCTTTTTCCAGATTTGGACAATCTCACTTTATATGTCCAGGTTTATTGCATCCATAACAAACAATACTCTTCTTGTCAGATTCTTCCTTATCTTTGCTGTTATGTTTTTTCTTGGAACCTCTCCTCTTCCTGTTTTCCCAGATCTTAACCATCTTTTTGGTTAAGTAAGCCATATCATCACTGTTACTATCAATATCCTCTGATTCTGATGCTGCCCTTGCAGCTTTCTTCTGTTTCGACTTCAGAGCCAAATTCTTCTTCTTCTTAGGTTCATCTGCTTCTAGTTCTATTTCATGAGATCTGAGTGAGCTGATCATATCTTCAAGTCTTAAGGTATTCAGATCCCTAGCTTCCTGTACTGCAGTAACCTTTGGTCTCCATTTGGCTGGTAAGCTTCTGAGAATCTTCTTGACATGATCTGCTGTTGTGTAGCTTTTCTTCAAGACCTTCAGTCCAGATATCAGAGTCTGGAATCTGCAGAACATTCCATCAATGTTTTCATCATCTTCCATCTTGAACATCTCATACTATTTGACCAGTATGTTAGCCCTTGCTTCTTGAACCTGCTGGCTTCCTTCATAGGTCAGAACCAAACAGTCGAATATGCTCTTTGTTGTTTCTTTATCTGTGCATCTGTCAAATTCCTTGAATGTGATGACACTGATCATGATGTTTCTAGACTTGTGATGAAGTTTGTGTAATCTGCTCTGGTCTGGTTTCATATCATCCATGTCTAGTTCTTTAGTTGGATCTTCTGGATCAGTAGGTGCAGTGTATCCTTTGACTATCATCTTCCATAGTTCAAGATTTTGAGATATGACAAAACTTCTCATTCTGTCCTTCCAATACTCAAACCTTTCTCCATCAAACAGTGGTGGTCTGTTGATGTTGCCTCCCAGTTCTTCTCTGGATTCTGCCATGTTGAACCCCTTCGACCTTTCCTCAAACACTGTTAAGTGCTCAGCCTTGAGACCAAGCTCTGATGCCAATTGAAGGTGCAAACACGAGAAGGGGGGTTGAATTGTGTTTGACTTAACTTGAACACTTTTCCTGTTTTTACACTTTTAAAACAAAACTTGATGTATGATTAAAAACAGAGTTGGCAGCGGATATAAAATAAAAATAAAACTCAGAATTTTTATACTGGTTCACCGTTAACGAGGCTACGTCCAGTCCCTTCACTTTGAAGGATTTCACTAATTCAAACCTTGATTTACAACCGTTCTACTGACCCTCCAAGTCATTCTTCTCAAACAGTCTAACAATCCTAGACTCTTGAGGAATACAGCTCCTGTCTTCAGCCAATCTGACAATCCCAGATTGTAGAAGAAATTTCAACACCATAAATCTAATTGCCAAGTTACCTGCTACCCTTTCTGACTCCCTCAGATTGTAGACTCTACTTCAACAACTTATATTTGACACAATGGAAAGAAAATAACACAAGTACTTGCTTCTTGAAAGCTGGAACTCACAATTGACCTCTCTGAAAATTTGAGTGTTTGCTTTGGAAGTGTATGACTCTTTTGTGATTTTCGATACTAAGTATTCTACCTTGAGCCTCCTTTTATAGATGCAGATTTGGGCCTCTTCCAAGCTTAAATTCGAGCTGAATCTTGCTGGATTCTTTGTAAAAATAACTTGACCAATTGGGCTTCATTTAAATAAAAAAACATATCTTTTTTAAGCTTCAGATTTCTTTCAAAAAATAACTGGCCAATCAAAACTTTAGTTGCTTCCCGCCACAGCTCCTGAATTCCACTATACCTCACTTTTATTTTTGTAACAAATCTTTTTAATACTTTGATTAAAATAAATTAAAATCTCCACCGTTAATCCTCATGATTAAATCTGGACCATTTGATCTTCCTGCGCTAGTCCACATCTGGACCAACCTAATTGATATGCTGTGATCCTCTGATTTCGGCCATCCCTGGACCACACTTCCTAACCCTCTGATCTTCTGATTTCGGCCATCCTGGACTTGCACCTGATATGCTACAATCCTCTGATCTCGGCCATTGCTGGACCACACATCCTGAACCTCTGATTTCGGCCAACACTAGACCATGGTCTGATCTTCTGATCTCGGCCAACACTGGGCCAAATAATTAATTCTGAACCATTGATATGGAAATCTTCCCTCTGATTTGGACCAATTCTGGACTTGGTCTGGATTTAACTGAAATTAAATATGGATAAGTAATATTTCAGTCTGGACATTTTACCTTTGATTTTGGATCAGGTCTGGATCAATTATGGAAATCATTTCTTCTGGTCTGGACTTAGTTTCATGCCCTGAATCATGCTATCTTATGGTCTTGGTCAAATCTTGATTGATTCTCTTGTTCTGGACTCATTAACTTATCTTCTGGTTGAGTCTGGAATAAGTCTGGGCTGTTTTAATTTCTCACTGCCAGGCCATCTTCTGGTCAGAATAACTTCTGGAATAAATCTGATATTTGATTCCTCTTGGTCTGGAACAACTCTCCCTCTGGCAGGCTTTCCTCTGGTATGGTCCAGGTCTTCTTCTGACATTGCTTCCTTCTGATCTGGGCCAGCAAAGATATCTTATGGTGATCCTGGAGTATCTTCTGGTAATTCCAGAATTCATTTTCTGAAATCCTTTGATCTTCTGCTTCTGATTACTTCAATTTCTGGTGGCATTTAATTTAATAATTCAAGGTACAAAATAAGATTACATTGAATCCTTTTGTAAACATCAAAATCCTAAGTACTTAGAATCAACTTGGTTCCAACAACTGATCATAATCAAATTAGGCCAAAATGATTACATGAATCAAATCAAATAAATTCTTGAATTTAATTTATATATGATGGGTTATAATGTATTAGTGTAAACTTTTTTATATCGACGGTACATTAGAATTAAATTTTAATTTTTTAAAAAAAGTTTAATTTTTATAAGTATGAAATATTACTTCCTTCATTTTTAATTTTCATTTTATTGTTGTTTACACACAAAAAAATCAATAATTATTTTTACTTTTGATGTAATTATTTGCCTTTATCTGGAATTAATATCGTTAACTATTTATTATCTTATTTTACCTATTTCTCTTTATAGTTGGGGGTAATTTTCACAAAACAGTAGTCTACTTTGAACTTTGAAAACAAATACAAATAAATATATATATATATATATATATATATATATATATATATATATATATATATATATATATATATATATATATATATAAACAACGTTTAGAATAAGAATGGAGGGAGTATAATAGAAAGTTTCTCTAAAATATTAATTTTATAATAAAATAAATTTTTCATGTATTAACAAAACTTTCATGTTAATTTAAATAATGAATTTTTTTATATAATTATGCACAATTTTATACCCTGTTCACACATTTAACTATACTAAAATATGAGTTTCATTTTCATCCACATTTGTTATAATATTTTTTTATACTACTAGTATTGTCCAATCATGTGAAGGAAACTCTTCTAATAATGTATGACACAAATTAAAATATGTTTTATAAATTATAAACAAGAGAGGTTAAATATTTCTTGTTAGCTTGTTTACCTTAGCTTGGAAATCTTGTTGGGACAAGCCAAGAGTAGAATCAAGCATCTTGATTGCAGCATTGGAATGGTTAATATATCCTCTATAGACATTACTCCAATTTTCACAAGATTTCAACCTCAAGTGTTCTGAAAAATTGTGAGTGGCCAAAATAATCTCCTCCTTTGTGTACTCTCTTAAACCACATTTATTCTCTATTACCTTAGTACTAATTTCTGTGACTTTTTCTTTGATAAACATAATCCTTTTGTTCATAAAATCCCTTTGTCTAATTACCTCTTCAATTTTCATTAGCATCTCACTCCTTGCAGCATTTACTTTCTCTAATTTGGCTTCACATTCTGAAAATTTCAATTTGGAAACATGAAGCTTATTTTGGAGCTCTAGTTGTAGATCTTTTAGTGAGTGAAGCCTTTGCTTGCTCTCTTCAACACTCATACTAATTTTATTCATTTTTTCTTTTTCTGCATTCACTTCCTTCTTTAGCTCTTCTTTTCTTGTCAATTCTTCACTTTTTAGATATTCAACTTCTTCTTCCTGAAAATATGATATCATTTGTGATAGGAATACGATTTAAACCAAAAAGTATTGTAGGTGGAAACTACATCGTTGGAACACATAGCTTAATTGCTTATGAATATTATTACCCGACGATTGCATATATAAATAGCCCATTCAGCTTTTGCATGCTTCTCCAAATTGTCTTTTTCTTCTTTTCTTTTCACTTGGATGGTATTGTAAGCTTCATTCAGTTTATCTATGAGGATCTCAAAATTTTCCGCAGCACTCTGAGTAGGTATCAAATTTGTGCAATAAGTTTTTTATGAGTATATATACTATGTGAATATGTCACATAATGTATCGGGGTTGCTTTTCCCATCCCTAATATAAGTTCAAATGTATGCATCCAAACAATAATTAAATTTCTCTAGTTAATTAAATTTCTCTAGTTGTACTTTTGAATCACTCCCAAAAACAAACGAGATTTTAGTATCGAGGATGGAGAGAGAAAGGAGCATCCCTATATAAAACTGCATATATATATATATATATATATATATAAAAGTATCGAGGATGGAGAGAGAAAGGAGCATCCCTATATAAAACTGCATATATATATATATATATAGTAAATAGGATTATTCCCTTTGTATGCTTGAACACTAATCAATTACTTATTAGCTATGTATTTATCAAGTGTCAACATCAATAATAATTTGAAAAAGTAAAAACAATTGAATGTAAACTAAATGTATTGATGTTGGATATTGACACGTAATATACATCAGACACACCTTTAATCTGAAGTATAAGTTCTAAATCTATGTTCACTCCTTGCTAATGGGCATGTGGAATCCTATAAAAGTCCAAAAAATTGAAAAATATTATCTACTCTCTTTGTATATGAGTGTCTTTTAAGATTTTTACACACGTAATAAGAAATGTAATAATTAAAATAAAGAAAATAGTTTATTTTACCAAACTATTTATCTTAATTATTGATAAGTTTTTCTCTATATTAATGTAAAGTACAATAATATTTTAAGTTTTGCTCATAGTAATTATTGAAGAGTACTATAGAAAAAAAAAATAATTAAATTTACATTGAAATTGAAAATTAAAAATGACATTCATTTTGATACAATTTATTTTTGTTAAAGTGATACTCATTATAATACAGAGTTACGTACCTTATTGTCAGAAATTTTAAGTTCTTCGGAACAAGGCTCAATTGGAGGAATGAAGGAATCATCGTTGTCTTGTCCAAAACTTCCTTCCTCGAAATTTAAAGACACTAACTCATGTAAATAATTTTCAATTTCTTGGATATAATTTTGTTCTAGATGAGCCTCCAAATATGGTGAGGAAATTGATGATCTACTAGAATTCTTGTGGTTGGAATCAATGGTTTTATTACTTATCATTCTCTCTAGCCAATCTTTAAAACTCATCTTATCTCTCATTTTGGCAACCTTGACACCATTATCATCCTCCATGGTTATTTCATCATTCTTCACTCTTGGTGAAACTTGTTTCCCTCCACATATTATGAATAATTCACAGAAGTCAGGCTTGTGCTTATGAACATAGAACAATCCGTTAATGGCATCTTTTGATTTCCTATACCATATGAAAATTGAAATGTAATTAGCAAAGCCATTGAAAAGTTGCAAGCTAATTTTTTTTTATATGGAAGAAAAAAGAGTTATAATTGTTTTTTGAATTACACGGTTAAAAAAGATATTTACATGGTCAAATATATTTTTTAATCTCTATGTTTAATAAAAATAATGTGTTTTAATTAGTCTGAATTAATTTTAAAGTACAGTCCTGCAATTGTATCTATATCAATCTATTTATCTGCATTTTGATGCAGTATCAAAGTTTAGAGTGTAAACTACAACAGAAATTTAGAACCATAGATTTAGTCTCTTACTAGGTCTCTACGTACCACATCCTAAAAACATGTTTATTTTTTTTACTAGAATTTTAAAAAAAATTAGAGACTAAAATTAATATTTATTAAATATTAGTTACCAAAATTATATTTAACTCAAGAAAATAAAGATAGAAAGAGTACATAGAAGGTCTCATGAATGAAAATCCCATGACCAATTTGGTTATTCCTAGACCAAGAATCAAGTTTATTGTGAGATTCTGCATTGGTTTATCAAATTTCTCAACCTCAAATGTTTCAGCTGGAATCTGCAGTACATAGGCAGAGATACAATACATTAATTAGAGGAAATCATTTAAGCAATGTTCCTTTCATTTGAGTTATGTTAATGGAGTAGTAAAATTTCCTCACTTTGTCACATAAATCTATATACTTTGAAAGCAATTTGTTGATTAGTTTTTGCTCATATTTCCTTATACGATCTAATTTCTCTTCACATGCACCTTTTGCAGGGAGTTTTCCAACTGCAAAAAAAAAATCACAAAATATAAATGAAAACCCAATTGAGATTCAATGGTATGAAGGAAAAAACTTTTTATTTTATTATGTAAAATTTTTTTTTTCAACAATCAATGTCTTGGAGGGTTGTTTGGGGTACCTTAAATTTAGGCTAGTCTAGACTAATGTGTGACAAATTTATTAATTGGATCTTTTTTAGGCATAATTGGAAAATATATAGTTGTAAAATAAAGTAGAAAATTAAAGGTGATATTAACTTGGATCTATTGATGGGCGATATTCACTAGTGTGTGTTGAATGATATTATGTTGTTACTTTCTCAGCAAGTGAAACCAAGAGAGATAGATACCTTTGGATTTTTGTTTGTATTGTTTTCTACGCTTGGCAAACTAGTGGTTGGTAATATTCTTAGGACATATTCTTCTAGCATGAAACTATTTTAAGATAATAGCGTTTCTAGTCCATGTAATATGGGTTTAATCCAAGAATCTAGCAAGAATAATTTTTTTTCGAAAAAAAAAAAATCATCATGTGTAGCAGTTAAAACGCTGTTGTAATGAGTGAGCTACTCACATTCAGATTTGTTTATCATGAAAGCCAAATAGAAATAAAATCAATAAAAGATAACAGTGTGCACGATAATTGTTGGGAAGTATTACCAAGCTAAATGTTTTATGTCTATAAGAGATTTTGACACCACAATTTCACCCAAAATCTTAAGAGATTAGGTATATGAGTCACATATTTTATATATCTACATTTCATTTAGTCGATGTGGAATTTAATAACTCACATTTAACCAACCAATTTTTCCCTCAAATGTGAATCTTCTATCAATATTGTCAGGAAAACTTTCAATATAACGATGCACTCTTGTTACCTCACCTAGGGGTGGGAATAGGTCAGACCACACCTTTGAAAGGTTTGAGTCTGATCTACGATTAATTTTTTAGGCCTAAGCCTAACCTACAACTTATTATAGGCTTTTTTTCTCCTGGTCTGGCCTGAAAGCTTATTTAAAAATCTTATTCATATTAAAATATTTATATTTTATATTTTACATTTTTTTAAATAGGTTAAACTAGACATTTGTATACAAGGAAAACTAATAAAATTATAATCAAATATAATATAATATAATATAATATAATATAATATAATAATATTAAAATAGGAAACAATAATATTAATAAATAATAATAAAAAATAAAATTAATAAATAATATATATATATACTTTAAAATAGAAACAGTAATATTAATAAATAATGATAAAAAATAACATTAATAAATAATAAAATATATAAATAGGCCGACCTATCAGGCCTAATAGGTTTTTTATAAGCCTGAGTCTGACCTATTTAAATAAATATACTTTATAAATAGTTTGAACATAGCCTTCTTATTAAACAGGTCAAATCAGGTCATAGGCCCTTGACGGAAGGCCTAGCCTATTCTCATCCCTACCCTCATCAGATACGTTTTAGAAAATCGAACTTTATGTATTGAAATTTTTTTTCAAATTTTTTGGAATACATATATGTAACGAAAAACTATAAAAAAAAAAAGTTTTCTGAAATATATGTGTTATTAGAAACTTTTTTAGATTTCCGGAACACAAATGTTTCTAGCAAATTGAAAGTTTGTGTTTTGGAAAACTTTTTCAAGTTTTTCGGAACACAAACATGTACCAAAAAAAGCATAAAATTTGAATTTTTTTTTTAAAAAGTAAAATTGGATTTTTATTAAAATGTGGGGTTGGAGTCAAAATTTGGAGGTATGAAATAAAATTTTCTAAATATAACATCTCAATTTAACTTAATTTTTTTTTACATTATTTAATTTGAAAAATAAAAATAAGTCATTCCCTCTAAAACCCAACTCCAAAAAATAACATTAGTTGTGAGGTTCAAAGAAACTTAATCAAAAAACAATTAACTTGATGATATAAAAAAAAGTTTATTAATGAAGGAAAAAAATAACTTCTTGCTTAAAAATAACTTTGAAAGAGGACAAATAGATAATACACTTTTTAGAAAATTAATAGGAGATGATATCTGTCGTGGCTTAAAATTTTGAGTGTTTCTCAAATTCAATGGAGTCGCCACCAAAATTTATTTCAAATAGAGAAAATATTGGAAAACCCTTAAAAATAAAAATAAAAGGGTCTTTGAAACCAAATTTTGAGTTCGAAAGTCGATTATGCATAGAAAATGTATTAGCATCCTACGACAGTTAAAATACGACTACCTATAATTAATAGTGCAAAATTAATGTTAACTTATATAAATTTATTTCTCTCTTTCTTTTTTTGCAAACATAATCACTTTTTTTAATAATCGGGAGATAAGAGTGTATTTAAAATATAAAGAAAAAAAAGTTTATTATTATGTTTGACAAAAGTGCAATTTTGCTCCTACATATCTTCTAGTGCGATAGAGAAATCAACGCTACGTAGTTCTTAAGTAGAAAATGCAGATGTGTTGATTGCTTTTAAAGAAAGTGTGTTTTGCTGTTGATAAAAAAAAGTTGTTTTGATGTAAAAAAAGTTGGTTGGATTTAAATAATTATTTTGAAATACGAGTTTTAGAACTATCAAGTTGTACAACTCATGTCTGAAAAACTCAAAGAGTAAAAAAGTTTTCTATCTAGTTAATCCTTTTAAGAATATTTGAAATTTTTTCGGTTTTAAAATTGAGTTTTAAAACCACCTAGTGATACAACTTGTGTCTTAATAACTCAAAGATTAAAAAGATATCACATCTAATTTAATCAAATTTAAGAATATTTAAAATTATTTTCGGTTTTAAAACCACAAAGCGGTACAACTTGTGTCTTAACAACTCAAAGATGAAAAAAAAGTCACATCTAATTACCTATTTAAAAAAAAAAATTTTATTGATTAATTTGTTTGCCTAAATGAGTTTTAAGACTATCAAGTTGTCACAGCTAGTGCTCTAACAACTCAAAAATTAAAAGAAAATCACATTCTTTTAATATTTTAATATTTAATTATATTTTATAATGGACCAAGTACCCAACTTGAATCAATTTGAAATAGCTCACAAAAAAAAGGTAAAAAGTAATCTTTTAAAAAAATGAAAAACCTTAATGAATGTTTTTATTATTAAGCAAAGGAAAAACGTAAACAGAATGTGAGGGCTTGAAGGTGCAAACACGAGAAGGGGGGTTGAATTTGTTTGACTTAACTTGAATACTTTTCCTGTTTTAATACTTTCAAAACAAAACTTGATGTATAATTAAAACAGAGTTAGCAGCGGATAAAAATAAAAATAAAACTCACAGATTTTATACTGGTTCACCGTTAACGAGGCTACGTCCAGTCCCTTCGCCTTGAAGGATTTCACTAATTCAAACTGAATTACAACCGTGCTACTGACCCTCCAAGTCAGTCTTCTCAAATAGTCTAACAATCCTAGACTTCTTTGAGGAAAAACAACTCCTGTCTTCACCCAATCTGACACCCCAGATTGTAGAAGAATTCACAACACTATGAATCTAATTGATAAGTACCTTGCTACCTCCTACTGACTCCCTCAGTTTGTAGACTCTACTTCAACAACTTAGATTTGACACAGTGGAAAGAAAATAACACGAGTATTTGCTTCTTGAAAGCTGAAACTCACAATTGACTTATATGAAAATTTGGGAGCGTTTGCTTTGGAAGTGTATGACTCTTTTGTGATTTTCGATGCTTGAGTATTCTGCCTTGAGCCTCCTTTTATAGATGCAGATTTGGGCCTCTTCCAATGCTTAAATTCGAGCTGAATCTTGCTGGATTCTCTGTAAAAATAACTTGACCAATTGGGCTTCATATAAATAAAAAACATATCTTCAGATTTCCTTTCAAAATAACTGGCCAATTAAATCTGTTGGTTCCTTCCCGCCACAGCTCCTGAATTCCACAACACCTCACTTTATTTTTGTAATAAATCTTTTTAATCCTTTGATCAAAATAAATTAAATTCTCCACCGTATAAATTTCCTGATTAAATCTGGACAATTGGATCTTTATGCGCTAGTTCACGTCTGGACCATACTGATTGTTTATGCTGTGATCCTCTGATTTCGGCCTTCCATGGACCACACTTCCTGACCCTCTGATCTTCTGATTTCGGCCATCTTGGATGCGCACCTGATATGCTATAATCCTTTGAATTCGGCCTTTGCTGGACAATACATTTTGTCCCTCTGATTTCGGCCAACACTGGGCCATGGTCTGATTTTCTGATCTGGACCATCACTGGACCAAATAATTAATTCTGAACCATTGATCTGGAAATCTTCCCTCTGATCTGGACTAATTCTGGACTTTGGTCTGGATTAAATTGAAATTAAATCTGGACAATAAATATTTCAGTTTGGGCATTTTACCTTTGATTTTAGATCAGGTATGGATCATTCTGGGAATCATTTCTTCTTTTTTTGACTTAGTTTCATGCCCTAAATCATGCCCTAAATCATGCTCTCTTATTGTCTGGGTCAAATCTGGATTGATTCTCTTGTTCTGGACTCATAAACTTAGCTTCTGGTTGAGTCTGGAACAAGTCTGGGCAGTTTAATATTTCACTGCCAGGCCATCTTCTGGTCAGAATAACTTCTGGAATAAATTTGATATTTGATTCCTTTTGGTCTGGATCAACTCTCCCTATGGCAGGCTTTCCACTGGTATGATCCATGTTTCCTTCTGATTTTTCTTCCTTCTGATATGGGCCAGCAAAGATATCTTCTGGTGATGTTTTTGACATCCTGGAGTATCTTCTGGTAATTCCAGAATTCATTTTCCTTTGATCTTCTGCTTCTGATTTCTTCATATTCTGATTGTATTTAATTTAATAATTCAAGGTACAAAATAAGATTACATTGAGTGCTTTTGTAACCATCAAAATCCTAAGTACTTAGTACCAACTTGGTTCCAACAATCTCCCCCTTTTTTATGATGACAAAACCTTAACTTATTTTGCTAGTTTATAACTCGAATGACTTGAATTACTCCCCCTCAGACCAATCTCTCCCCCTAAGTATGATACTCTCCTTTTCAACTCCTTCTTTGTTCACTCTTTCTTTTCTTCTCTTCTCCTCTCATTTTCAACTCCTTTATTCTCTCTTTCTTTTTCTCTCTTCACACTTCCTCTCCTTTTCAACTCCTTCTGTTTTCACTCTTTCTTTTTCTTTCTTTGTTTTTCTCTCTCCCTGTTTCCTCTCCTTTTCAACTCCTTCTGATTTCACTCTTTCTTTTTCGCTCCTCCCTTTCTTTTTATCTCTCCTTTTCTACTTATTTCTCCTTTTTTTCTCTCTCTCTCTCACCCCCCCTTTTTGTCATCAGCCAAAAAGTGATCATACTATTTTTGTATTTTTTGTTTTTCTCTTTACAAAGTGCAGAAAGTAAAAGCATAAACTAAAAGACAGAAAATAAAATAACAAGAAATTAAAAACTCCTTAGATGACTACTTGAGCTAGTCAGATATGGAGGTAATGCTGAGATGTTTCTTGATGAACTTGAACCTATCTTCTGGTAATGCCTTGGTGAAGATATCAGCCCATTGATGATCAGTGTCCACAAACTGGATGCTTAAGGTTCCTTTCTGAACATGGTCCCTAATGAAATGGTGTTTCATTTCAATGTGTTTGGCTCTAGAGTGTAAGATAGGGTTCTTGGTTAGGTTTATGGCTGAAGTGTTATCACAAAACAAAGGGATATTGTTTTCAAAGATGTTGTAATCTTCAAGTTGGTGTTTCATCCAGAGTAACTGTGAACTGCATCCTGCTGTTGATATATACTTAGCTTCTGCTGTTGACATGGCAATGGTGCTTTGTCTTTAGCTTGACCAAGAGATCAAGTTATCACCTAAAAATGTGCAGTTGCCATTGGTACTTTTCCTTTCCAACTTGTCTCCAGCATAGTCAGAATCACAAAAACCTTTGAGTTTGTAGGTGGGGGTTTTCTTGTAAAACAGTGTAAGGTTGGTGGTTCCTTTAAGGTATCTCTGTATGTTCTCTGGTCTACCTTTTGGCTGGTTTCATCTTTCTCAAGTGAGCAGGTTGGGTGCATGGGGGTGTATTTAGATTGGTGAATGAGTATACCTGATTTACCTTGATGAATCTGAATTCCCAAGAAGAACTTAAGTTCTTCCATCATGCTCATTTGAAACTCCTTTTGGCCACTGGAACAAAAGTCTCAGTGTAATCTATACCTTTCTGTTGAATTTGTTTCTGAACACCTACTTGGTTCCAATAATGTTTTTGTTTGGTCTGGATACCAGATTCCAAACATCATTCCTTTGGAATTTATTCAGCTCTTCTTGCATTGCAAGTATCCAATCTTCCTCTGCCAAAGCTTCATCTACATTGCTTGGTTCGCATCAGCTTCTGATTTTGTAACAGCTTCTGATTTTGATGAATCAACTTCTGGTTCTGGTGAATCTGTAACAGCTTCTGATTCTGATAAATCAGCTTCTGGTTCTGGTGAATCTGTAACAACTTTAGATTTTGGTAAATATCCAGATTTCTCTTCTGACTTATCTTGGCTGTTTCTGACTTGATCAGATTTATCTTTTGAAGATTTGTCATGTGTTGCTGACTTGCTTTTATCCTTTACCTTTCCAGGTACTTCTGTTTCTTGTGCTTCTGCTCCCTGCACTATTTTTATCTTGCTTTGATTTGTTAAGATCAAGCAGTTTGTCATTTTACATAATGCAAATCAAATAAGTTAAAATTTAACTCAATACAGCCAAACCATTCGTTCTGCTTCTGCTTCTGCTCCCTTTGGTTCTGATGAACCTGTACTATCTTTATCTTGCTTTGATTTGTCAAGCAGTTTGTCATATACCAAAATATAAATCAATTAATTTAAAAATGAACTTAGTACAGCCAACCCATTAATTCTGCTTCTGGTGGTTTCTGTTTGTTTTTGAAACCATTGGAATGCTGTTTCTTCTGAGTGTTCAATTCGTGTGAATCACCTGGTTCCTCTGATGTTTTGAAAACCTGCAGAATACTTATCTAGCTTTGATTTGTTAAGATCAAGCTTCTTGTTATCACAGTAAATATTAAATAATAATAGTATTTACAGCAAGATGTAGCCTCAGGTTTACTCTGAAAATCCTCTTGCTTCTGATTTTCAGATTCCTAATCTATATGTTCTGAGATTACATGGTTTGGATGAGGGAATTTGAATTCCCTTCCAGGTTTGTAGTCTTGAAGAATCTCACTGGAGAGTTTGAAGAACTCTCTTGATTCTGATTCTTTAATTTCTGTTTTGGCTCATACACCATATTCCTCTGGTGATTCTGGAACTTATGGTGATTCTGGAACTTATGGTGATTCTGATAATCATCCTTATTTTGATAATTAAAGTAGTTCTGATGATCATACCTCAACCTTTGATATTGATACCTGTTCAGGTTCTGGTTCTGGTATTGATTTTGATTTTGATTCTGGTTCCAGTGTTGATTCTGGTTCCAGTTTATATGCCTCCAGTTCTAGTTCTGGTTCCAGTTCCTGTACCTCTGATACTGGTTCCAGTTTTGGTTCTGGTTCCAGTTTTGGTTCTGGTTCCAGTTCCTGTTCCTTTGATACTAGTTCCAGTTATGATTCTGGTTCCAGTTCTTGTTCTGATACGAGTGATATCCATGATATGTCATGTTCCTCCTATAATTCTGGTTCTGGTTCTGATAGGTATTGTGTTGACCAGTTCTTCTTCTACCAGAGTCACTTTGCTTCTGTTTGGTAGATGTTGGAACATAAACCTTCTTCTGCTTGTGCGTTGCCAACATCCATTGTCCAGGAACCATTGTTGGTGTCTCCTTCTGGTTGCTCAGAATATCTGCAACATAGACAATTTGATCTTTTGGTACCCAGAATTGATTGGGTCCAGGTTTGTTAGTTGTAACAGCTCTCTGATCTTGTTCAGATTTTACCATTGGACAAGATAATTCAGAGTGACCTTTCTTGGCACAAACACTACATAAAACATCATAATGAACAACTTTATTTTCAGTAATTGTTTCTGTAAAACCAAGACCTCTTTTTCCAGAATTACGGTTTTCATAAATCATAGATGCATTTTTACTTCTTTCCATTCCATTGGAAATAAAGTTTTGAAAAACTTGCTCATGCATATCAGATTTACAAACAGTTTCAGAAGTGGAACAATTATTACTTTTCAGAGTTTGGTTTTCAGATTTGAGTCTTGCAACATCAGTTTTAAAATTTTTGTTTTCAGTTGCATACTCAGAATTTCGATTCTTTAAAACTTGGACTTCTTTGGTTAGATTTTCCTTATCTTCCCTAAGAGTTTTCAATTTTAAAGACCTTTTATTGTTTGCATTTAACAAGTCTTTTAAAGTCTCAATTAATTCAGATTTAGACAGATCAGAAAATACTTCATTGTCTTCATCTTCTGATTCTGTTCCAGAGCCTGAGCTATATTCAGAACTTGAGTTGGTATGAGCCATCAGAGACAGAATTGTTTCCTCTGATGTGCTTCCAGATTTTCCAGAATGATTGCTTCGATCATTCATCCTTCTGCCTGTTTTCCTTCTGGAATTCGTGCCTTTATGAGGTCCAGAAGCAGACTTAATGTGAGCTATCTTTGCTGTTTTTGCCTCTTCTTCATTAGAAGATTCTTCCTCTGATTCTGATACATCCCAGGCAGCCATCAGACCTTTCTTTCTGTATCTGGAACTCTTCTTGTGCTGTTTTCCTTTTTCCAGATTTGGACATTCTGACTTGATATGTCCAGGTTCATTGCATCCATAACAGATGATGTTCTTCTTGTCAGATTCTTCCTTGCTGTTATGTTTCTTCTGGGAACCTCTCCTCTTTCTGTTTTCCCATATCTTAACCATCTTTTTGGTTAAGTAAGCCATATCATCACAGTCATTGTCACTATCCTTTGATTCTGATACTGCCTTTGCAGCTTTCTTCTATTTCGATTTCAGAGCAAGATTCTTCTTCTTCTTAGGTTCATCTTCTTCCAATTCTATTTCATGAGACCTGAGTGAGCTGATCAGATCTTCCAGCCTCAAGGTAATCAGATCCTTAGCTTCCTGAATTGCAGTAACCTTTGGTCTCCACCTTTTTGGTAGACTTCTCAGAATTTTCCAAACATGATCTTCAGTGGTATAGCTTTTGTTTAATACTTTCAGTCCTGATACCAAAGTCTGGAATCTGCAGAACAATGTGTCAATGTCTTCATCCTCTTCCATCTTGAACAGCTCATACTTTCTGACCAATATGTTAGCCTTTGTTTGTTGAACCTGCTTGGTTCCTTCATAGGTCAGAACCAGACTATCGAATATACTCTTTGCTGTTTCTTTATTTGTGCATCTATCAAATTCCTTGAATGTGATTGCACTGACCATGATGGTTCTGGACTTGTGATGAAGTCTGTGTAGTCTGATCTGATCTGGTTTCCTATCATCCAAGTCTAGTTTCTTAGTTGGATCTTCTGGATCAGTAGGTGCAGTGTATCCTCTGACTATCATCTTCCATGATTCAGGATCTTGAGATATGACAAAACCTCTCAGTCTGTCCTTCCAATACTCAAACCTTTCTCCATCAAATATTGGTGGTCTGTTGATGTTGCCTCCCAATTCTTCTGACATATTGAACCCCTTGGACCTTTTCTCAAACACTGTTAAGTGCTCAGCCTTGAGACCGAGCTCTGATGCCAATTGAAGGTGCAAACACGAGAAGGGGGGTTGAATTGTGTTTGACTTAACTTGAATACTTTTCCTGTTTTAATACTTTCAAAACAAAACTTGATGTATAATTAAAACAGAGTTAGTAGCGGATAAAAATAAAAATAAAACTAACAGATTTTATACTGGTTCACCATTAACGAGGCTACGTCCAGTCCCTTCGCCTTGAAGGATTTCACTAATTCAAACCTTGAATTACAACCGTGCTACTGACGCTCCAAGTCAGTCTTCTCAAATAGTCTAACAATCCTAGACTTCTTTGAGGAAAAACAACTTCTATCTTCAGCCAATCTGACACCCCAGATTGTAGAAGAATTCACAACACTATGAATCTAATTGCTAAGTACCTTGCTACCTCCTACTGACTCCCTCAGTTTGTAGACTCTACTTCAACAACTTAGGTTTGACACAGTGGAAAGAAAATAACACGAGTACTTGTTTCTTGAAAGCTGAAACTCACAATTGACTTATATGAAAATTTGGGAGCGTTTGCTTTGGAAGTGTATGACTCTTTTGTGATTTTCGATGCTTGAGTATTCTGCCTTGAGCCTCCTTTTATAAATGCAGATTTGGGCCTCTTCCAATGCTTAAATTCGAGCTGAATCTTGCTGGATTCTCTGTAAAAATAACTTGACCAATTGGGCTTCATATAAATAAAAAACATATCTTCAGATTTCCTTTCAAAATAACTGGCCAATTAAATCTGTTGGTTCCTTCCCGCCACAACTCCTGAATTCCACAACACCTCACTTTATTTTTATAATAAATCTTTTTAATCCTTTGATCAAAATAATCCAGGATGCGCACCTGATATGCTATAATCCTCTGAATTCGGGCTTTGCTGGACTATACATTATGTCCCTCTGATTTCGGCCAACACTGGGCCATGGTCTGATTTTATGATCTGGACCATCACTGGACCAAATAATTAATTCTGAACCACTGATCTGGAAATCTTCCCTCTGATCTGGACTAATTCTGGACTTTGGTCTGGATTAAATTGAAATTAAATCTGGACAATAAATATTTCAGTCTGGGCATTTTACCTTTGATTTTAGATTAGGTTTGGACCATTCTGGAAATCATTTCTTCTTGTCTTGACTTAGTTTCATGCCCTGAATCATGCTCTCTTATTGTCTGGGTCAAATCTGGATTGATTCTCTTGTTCTGGACTCATAAACTTAGCTTCTGGTTGAGTCTGTAACAAGTTTGGGCAGTTTAATATTTCATTGCCAGGCCATCTTCTGGTCAGAATAACTTCTGGAATAAATTTGATATTTGATTCATTTTGGTCTGGATCAACTTTCCCTCTGGAAGGCTTTCCACTGGTATGATCCATGTTTCCTTCTGATTTTTCTTCCTTCTCATATGGGCCAGCAAAGATATCTTCTGGTGATGTTTTTGACATCATGGAGTATCTTCTGGTAATTCCAGAATTCATTTTCCTTTGATCTTCTGCTTCTGATTTCTTCATATTCTGATTGTATTTAATTTAATAATTCAAGGTACAAAATAAGATTACATTGAGTGCTTTTGTAACCATCAAAATCCTAAGTACTTAGAACCAACTTGGTTCCAACATATACCTGTGTCGTTCAGAGAGAGGATAAAATAAAAGTTGTTCAGAGGAAGAGAAAAGAAAGGGGTTGGAAGAGAGAAACCAATGGAAGGTAAGTTTGAGAGAGAAGACGGTGGTATTGGATCCAAGTTGGTTCTAAGTACTTAGGATTTTGATGTTTACAAAAGCACTCCATGTAATCTTATTTTGAACCTTGAATTATTACATTAAATGCCACCTGAAAATGAAGTTTCCAGAGGCAAAAGATGAAGACACCATAAAATGCATCCAGAAGGTACCAGAGGATGTATCCTGGAATTACCAGAGGATATCTTTGCTGGCCCTGATCAGAAGGAAGCAAAGTCAGAAGGAGACCTGGACCAGACAGAAGGAAGCATAATTCAGACTTAGTCCAGAAGTTATTCTGACCAGAGGATGGCCTGGCAGTGAAATGATAAACAGCCCAGACTTGATCCAGACTTAATCAGAGGATAAGTTAATGGGTCCAAAACAAGAGAATCAATCCAGATTTGACCCAGACCAAAAGATAGCATGGTTCAGGGTATGAAACTAAGTCCAGACCAAAAGAAATGATCTCCAGATTTGATCCAGAACTGATTCAAAACATAAAGTAAAATGTCCAGACTGAAATATTATTTGTCGAGACTTAATTTCAGTTCAATCCAGACTCAGTTCAGAATTGGTCTAGATCAGAGGGAAGATATCAAGATCAATGGTTCAGATATAAGTATATGGCCCAGTGTTGGCCGAGATCAGAAGATCAGACCATGGCCCAGTGTTGGCCGAAATCAGAAGGTCAGAATGTGTGGTCCAGCATTGGCCGAGATCAGAGGATCACAGCAGATCAGTTTGCTAGACCAGGTTGGCCGAGATCAGAAGATCAGAAAGTGTGGTCCAGGGTTAGCCGAAATCAGAGGATCACAGTAGATCACTTAGTATGGTCCAAATGTGGACTAGCGCAAAAGATCAAACGGTCCAGATTTAATCATGAGGATTAACGATGAAGATTTAATTTAATTTGATCAAAGTATTAAAAGGATTTGTTACAAAAATAACGTGAAGTCGCATGGGAGTTCAAAAGCTGTTGACGGGAAGAAACTAAAGACATGACTGGCCAGTTATTTTTGAAAGCAAACATGAAGCTTAAAAAGATATATTTTTTATTTAATTGAAGCTCAATTGGTCAAGATATTTTTGCAAGAGAATCCAGCAAGATACAGCTCGAAATTAAGCATGGAAGAGACCCTAATTCGCATCTATAAAAGGAGGCTGAAGGTAGAATACTTAGTATCGAAAATCACAAAAGAGTCATACACTTCCAAAAGCAAACACTCAAGTTTTCAGTGTGGTTAATTGTGAGTTCCATCTTTCCAGAAGCAAGCACTCATGTTATTTTCTTTCTCTTGTGTTAGATCTAAGTTGTTGAAGTAGAGTCTACAATCTAAGGGAGTCAGAAGGGGTAGCAGATTACTTGGCAATTAGATTCAAGGCATTGTAATTCCTTCTACAATCTGGGGTTGTCAGATTGGTAGGAGAAGACTTGACTTAGGAAGTCAAGGTGATGTATTCCTCAAGAGTCTAAGATTGTTAGATTGTTTGAGAAGACTGACTTGGAGGGTCAGTGGAACTGTTGTAATTCAAGGTTTGAATTAGTGAAATCCTTCAAGGTGAAGGGACTGGACATAGCCTCGTTAACGGTGAACCAGTATAAAATTCTGTGTTTTTATTTTTACTTTATATCCACTGCTAACTCTGTTTTATTCATACATCAAGTTTTGTTTTAAAACTGCAAAAACAGAAAAAGTATTCAAGTTAGTCAAACACAATTCAACCCCCTTCTCGTGTTTGCATCTTTAGGTGGTCGTCACGGTTTGTAATAGACTAGAGTCAGCCGCCAGCATGTTGGCTCAACAGGTAGCTGGAGTTGCGCACAGTGGACGGAGACGGTGGTAGTAGTAGTTATCCTCTGTTGTTAAAATGGGTTTGTATTTGTTTGTGGCTATGGCTTGATTTGATGAAAGGGTATGGTGGATTTTTGGATCTCTATTTTTTCCTTTAATGACTTTCAATGTTGTTCCTTCTTTTTTTTTAGAAAAAAAAAACCTTTGATCTTTTCTCTCTTTTGTTTTTTTTGCAGAGAAAAAAAAGTCACTCCTTTTTTATGTTACTATTTTTTTTTTGGAAGAAAAAGAAAAAAAATCCTATCTGTTTTATTTTTTGTTCTCAGTTTATAGGCTACAAGGATAAATCTTTATGTCTATGAGATAAATTGAGTTTTGGTTTTTGCATTGTTTTGTAGAAATTATGGGTTGTGCAGAGATAGAAAAGAGTGGCTGAACTTTTTTGTTTGCTTGCATTTTTAGGAGGGAGGCTGAAAAGAAATGAAGGGAGACTCAAAGAAGAGGGAGGCGCTGGACAAGAGACAAGAGGGAAAGAAAAAAAAATAGTACATTTATTATTTTTTATTTGTTTTTGGTGTAATGTAGTAGGAACTAATTATGAACTCAGATTTGTAAAATGATGATTTTTTTTAGATTTTACATTAATACTTGCAAAACATATTATTACTTATTATTATTATTTTTAAAAAAATCAATTGGTTGGATAAAATTGGGGTACTACAATATTCTTATCATTCAAATTTATGTTGATGACATTATTTTTAGATCTACTAGCATTATTTGCCCATAATTTTTTAAATTGATGTAGCTTGAATTTCAAATGAGTATGATGGGAGAACTTAAGTTCGTTTTAGGGATACAAATTCAGCAAAGTTAAAAAAATATATACATTCATCGAACTAAATATACAAAAGAGATTCTCAAGAAGTTTAAGTGATTGCAAATATGTGGCTACACCAATGCACCCTACATGTTCACTTAAAAAAGACGATTCAGGCCAAAAAGTTGACCAGAAAACCTATAGTACCTTACGGCTTCCAGACCTAATCAAAAGTCTGGAGTTATCAAGCTGTTTGGGAAGACTGACTTAGAAAGTTATGTGCTTTGTAATTCAAGATATTTGAATTAGTGGATTAAAGCCTTTTGGATGAGGGGACCGGATGTAGTCAAGTTAGTGATGAATCAGGATAAATCTATGTATTCAATTATTTATGTTTTCATTGTTTGCTGCATCTGAACCCGATTGCTTCTACTCCAAGTAAATCACCAAAACCGAACCGATTTTTTTAATAAATTATCAAAAAATTATCAATTTTAACAAACACAATTCAACTCTCGTTCTTGTGTTTGCACTTTCAATTTATAGTATAGATGTAGATTAATATATTATTTTTTATAATTCCAAAAGTATCCTTATTTTAGGAGGGGATTTTTTGCTTTAATGACTTACAAACTTTTATATATAAAGATTATTAAATGCAGATACTATTTACAAGATAATGAATCAATGTTCATAAATTACTTGAATTAATTTTTTTTTTATAATTTTAAAATGCCCTTATTTTAAGAAGGAAGATGTTGCTTCACTTACAAACTTATATTTATTTATTTTTTTTTTAAATTTTACTTATTTTTCGATTAAATTTTTAGATCATTAGGGTCATGTTTCCTTAGAAACCAGAGAGAATTAAAACAAAAAATCACTTTACTTCGAAATACCAATTTATAGTTTATAAGCTATAAGATATATTTGAGTTTATAGTGTTTTATTCAAGTAGTTTATAGCTTATTATTTTTTTTTTCTAATTTTACTCTTATTATTATGACTAAAATTCTTTTTATCCTTAATAATTTATTTATTATAATTTAAAAAAATTAAAATAACTAAAATAATTAAAATAAATAATTTATTTATAACATATAACTTCAAATTTAAAATAATTTTATTAAATAATATTTTAAAGTAAATAGTTTATATTTTTATTTTAATTTAAAATAAATAAAATAGATAAGTAAAAAAAATATATCAGATTGATAAATTTGAAATTAATAAAAAATAAATTTTAAATTACTACTTTTAAAATATTTTGAATATTAACTAATAAAATTTATTTTTAATAAAAAATGTCCTTTTATATTATTATATAATTTTATGGAACACTTGAATTTATTTAACATCTTTGGGTTAGGTTACTTTTACCAAATAAAGACTTAGCAGATAAAAAAAAAATCAGTTTACTCAGCTTCTTCATTATAGTACTCAAACTCCAAGTCTCTTGATAAAAAAAGTATTTTTTATCTTAATTTTTGTTTTTGGTTTTAATAATAATCCCAGTACTTAAGTTGTAGAAGTCTGTGAGAGTAATAATTAGTAATTAGTAACCTGAGAGTGAGAAAGAGGTGATTTTCGAGTTATTATTCTGTGTTTGTTTGTTTCCGCCAAAAATCCGTTTTGTTTGACAATGCCTGATTCTGCTGCTAACTGGCTTACGTTTTCTTTGACTCCTTGGTTTCACAATTTGCTCAAATACCACACCGCCTCTCACTCACTACTCACGATCGAGTTTCATGGATTCGCCTAAAATTGAAGATTTCTCCGAGAAGAATCCAAATTCTGTTTCAGTATATCATCTCGATACCAACTTCGGTTCCAAAGATAAACCCATTGTTGCGGTGGATTCTCATAGTTCCAAAACCACTGCCCAAAGAACTTCAATATACAAAGGAGTCACAAGGTACTCATAATCATCACTATATATATATTATTATTATTATTAATAGAATAAATTTTCCATTTCATCTTTCTTTTCAAAATTCCATACTTCAATTATACAAATATAATTACCAGTCGGTGAAGTATTATTAATCTATCAACTATTATAAAAGCAATTAATGAATTAAGTTGTTGGTAAATTATACTGATATGTTTATAAATCGAAGTATTTTTGTAAATTTGTTATCTAAATTAATAATTATTTTTATGAATCAATAAATTATTTATCGATTTTTTATTTTTTAAAATATCATTTAATAAAAAAAACGTTATTTCATTTATTACAAGTATTATACTAATTTTTTTACATTTTATTACTAATAAAAATCTTAAAACATTAAAATTTAGAGTGAAAAAATAATTTTAAACTATTGTCTAATAATAACCGATCATCCTGTCATATATATATATATATATATATATATATATATATATATTATAATTATTTTTCTTAAACTACTATTTACTTAATTTTAATTAGACGTTAGTATAAACTATATGACGAGAGTGTGTGTCTTTTTTTCTCTAAGTTTTATTTCATAGACAATTTTTATAAATAATATCTAGTTATTATAATTTTTTAAATAATAAAAAATAGTTTTTTTCAAAAATAAAAAAATTTATTTAACTTTAATCTTTAAGCTGATTTTCTATATCTTCGATTTATGCACACACTCGTGTATTATATGATATTTATCTATAGTGTTAAATTCTTGTGTCCAAATAACAGTGACACGTGGTTTACATTAACTTATTTTGTCTGTTTTAGGGACTGTTTTTTTTTCTTTCTTGCATGATGTTGAATATTTCTTTTTCAAATTCTTACCCGTAAATACTGCAAGATTGACGTAACAAATATAAAAAATTATATTTCCTCCAATATTAAATATAAATAAAAAGTTTAATAAAAAATATATATTTATATATATAAAAAAAAAGTCAAATATAATTTATCTAAACTTAAGTTAAATGCATTTGATTTTTTTATTTATATTTAAAACTAAAGACGGTATTTAGTTACAAAATTAAAATTAGGTACCCCAATTTGATTGGAAAAATAACATGAAGCTATAAATATAACAATTTTTGTAAAGAGCAAATTGGAAAAAATAAACTACAGGAAAATCTGATATTATTATTATTATTATTATTGGAGGGTTTTGTTTTGTGTAGGCACCTATGGACGGGAAGATATGAAGCACATCTATGGGATAACAGCTATAAACGAGAGGGTCGGGTCAGGAAAGGGCGTCAAGGTTTCTTTTCTATCTCTTTCTCTCATGTTACTTTCTTTTGAACCTTTTATTGATTTAGTGTAAGTTTTGTCTCATGGTGAGTGTGTATGGTAAATGTGTAAAAATCGCATTGAGTGAATGTAATTATAACAAATAAATCATGATACTAAATATACACTAATTTATTATTTTGAACATTGGAATTGGAAAATGACTATAGAGTAATAGGATGAGGAAATAATAATGACACTGTATGATAGAATTTAGTCCTCGAGTGTTTCTCTACTATTAGAAACGATAGATGTAAGAAGAGAAAAAAAAAATGTTAAAAAAGTAGGTTCTTTGCATGGCTAGCTGCCTAGCTCCACATCATTACTTTAATCACATTGCTTTTGGTAATTCAAAATTTTTTAGCTTAGAAAAGTGTTTTTTTACCTGAATATTAGAATTTTGACCATAAGCTGAATTTCTTGCTTTTCTTTTCATGGAATTGCTTGGTGCACTTCTTGGCTGTCTCTCGGCTTTTGAATAATCCTAGTGTATTTGGGTAAGAAATGTTTCTACTAAATAAATTCTATTGTAGATTTTTCTCAATTTCACTCAAGCTTGGTACTACGGTTTAGTACATGATAAACTAATTGTTATGATTATTTATCAGGTGGATATGACAAGGAAGAAAAGGCTGCAAGGGCTTATGATTTGGCAGCATTGAAGTACTGGGGGCCAACAGCTACCATAAACTTTCCTGTAACAATCACTTCTATTATTCTGTTAGGATCTGTTTTAAATATTAATTACTGAGTTGCAACATTGAAGTGAGACTAATGACTTAAGGGAAATTCTATTGAATGAATGTTTTTTAATTCAACTCTTATATTCAAACCCCTTTTATTTCAATTCACTCCTAGGAGTCCTATGCCGTTTAATTTGTCCCAATAAAAAGATTGGTCCATTTTGGACCCACTTCATTTGAGTCATGGATATATTATTGTTATTCTATAACCAATGGTCTAACAGCAATATAGGTCTGCTATTTTGTAAGTAGAATTTCATAGTATTTTTACTTTTCTTCACTTGAGATGGTAATTCAATTGATTTCGGTTCCGCATAAAACAAGGAAACAAATACTAATACCTTAAAACACAATTTATTTATGTTTTCTCTTGTTTTTTATTAAATCAAGTCAACAAAGTTATTGTCTTAGATGTAAAGATGTGAAAAACACCGCACTTTTACTGATTTTAGTCACGTGGATAGAAAAATGGAATTTAAGAATTTGAATGTTCGTGGAACTTGCATCACTTAACATATTTTTATTGTCTATCTCAGGTTTCCCAATATGCAAAAGAATTGGAAGGGATGAAACATGTAGGAAAGCAAGAATTTGTTGCTTCACTGAGAAGGTTTGTGTGAGCTAGCTTATTATAAAATTAGCATTATAATCCAATGCCTCACCTAAACTAAAATTGTACTCCCTCTGCTTGCAGGAAAAGCAGTGGTTTTTCCAGGGGAGCTTCCATATACAGGGGTGTTACAAGGTTTGAAATTTAAAACAACTTATTATTATATAATACCATGTAAATTTGTAATTATCACTCCCCTGTATTTCTCATGTTTGTACTTTGGTACCTTCAGGCACCATCAACAGGGTAGGTGGCAAGCAAGAATTGGTCGAGTTGCTGGGAACAAAGATATATTCTTGGGAACCTTTGGTAATTAACATTTACCTTCTATTGTTAACTTAATGTTTGTTGGTTTTATTAATTCTTTTGAAGTTGAATATTCTTTGTTGTTGCAATGTACCAGCAACTGAAGAGGAAGCAGCAGAGGCATACGACATTGCAGCCATAAAGTTTAGAGGTGAGAAAGCAGTAACCAATTTCGAGGTAAGTCGATACGATACAGGAGCTATATTGAAGAGTTCTCTTCCAGTTGGTGGAGCAGCAAAACGCTTGAAATCTCCTATGAGTAGTAGTGAACAACATGACACTAGTACAACAAATTCTACCAACATTTCTACACCCTATGCAGACAGTGACACAGCAGAGTCTTACTACACTGCCAACAGTAGCTGAGTTCTTTCTATTATGGCCTCATCAGTCCCATTGAATTTTGTTAATTTTCTGTTCTGCTAAAAAATTGAAAGTTTGTACCATTTAGCTGTGCCTCTATAATTAACTTTCTTCTTATTTTTTATGTTAGTAAAGCTAGAGAGTTGTTGTCATTCTTCAAAATTGCGGTTAATGCAAACCTTGATATTGTATGATGTGGTAATATAATCAAAACCTTTTGTTTTTTTTTATTTACAATTCATAGCTTTTGAGATTTTCCTGCTGTTGTTATATAATTGAAACGTAATGTTTGGATATTTTTAGCTTTGGAGTATCCATTATGAAGTGTCGCTTTGGGCTATGTTTGGATATTTTTAAATTAGATGAACTGAATTATATAATGTAATATCCATTAAATGAAACGAATTATAATTTTTTATTCTATTTTACTTTTATTTATAATTTTTAAAGTTTATATAAACTCTCTTTTCCTTTTTTTTTTTTTTGCAAAGGTCTTTTTCTTGTAATTTTCACTCACTCACTAGTAAACATAAGTAATGCGGTTTTATTGATTTTGATTCTTTTTGTTTTTTGGATTTTGATTTGCATTATTTATTTCAATCCCTGAACTTGTGTATCAATGCCATCCCATATTTATTTCTTGAATTCATTATAATAATTTTCTTATTTCGTATTATTGTTGTTTTTTTAAATTATCAAATAATAAATTTTAAATCTTGTATTCTTGTTTTTTTTTTAATTTTCAAATAATAAATTTTAAATCCCAAAAATGCTGTAAAAAAGGATGGAACCTATGACCGAGTTCAAATGTCAATTCTTGATTATTAAGCTAAAGTGTTTTTTGTGAAAAATGTGAGTATATCTAATATATATACATTATTTCAATTTTTTTAATCCAAATAGAAAAGTACAATATTGTATATATTAAAATTATACAAATAATTTATTTAATTTATGGTCAAAAACAAAATTATACAATCTAAATATTTATATATTTAAAAATATGATATATTAACTTATTATAAATCATAGTCATATTAGTTAAGATTAAAACGTCAGATAACTTAAATTTAAATTTCTATGTCATATTTAGTTTAATTAGTTAAAATTATACCGTTGGAATATCAAAATTTAAATTTTCAAATTATAGTCAATCTATTTAGTTAAGATTAAAATGTCGGATCATCAAAATTATAATTTTTCAATCATTGTTAGTATAGTTAAGTTAGATTGAACCGTTGAATCATTGAAATTAGAATTTATAAGTCATATTTCGTCCTATTTCGTCCTATTAGTTAAGATTGAGTCGTTGGAACCTTGAAATTAAAATTTATAAATCACATTCAATCTAATTAGTTAAAATTGAACCGTTGGATCATCAACATTAGAATTTCTTAGTCATATTTAGTTTAATTAAGTAATATTGAACTGTTGGATCACTGAAATTATAATTTCTTAGTTGTATTTTGTTTAATTACATTAGATTGAACAATTGGATAGTTGAAATTAGAAATTTTTAACAATTTAATCTTAACTAATTATACTAAATGTAACTTAAAAATTCTAATTTCAATGATCCAACATTTTAATCTAGTCCAATTTAACGAAATATGACTAAGAAAATCTAATTTCAGTGATCCAACTATTCCATCTAACCTAATTAAAATAAAATATAACTAAGAAATTTTAATTTCGACAATCAGACGGTTCAATCTTAATTAATTAGATCGACTATGAATTATAAATTTAAATTCCAACAAACCAACAGTTCAATATTAACTAATTAGACTATATGTGATTTAGAAATTCTAATTTCAATGACTCAATAGCTCAATCTAACCTAATTAGATTAAATATGACTAAGAAATTCTAATTTCAATGATCCAACAATTCAATATAACATAATTAAAATAAATATAATTAAGAAATTCTAATTTCGACGATATGACGATTCAATCTTAACTAATTAGACCGATTATGACTTAAAAATATAAATTTCGATGATAAGATATTAACTAATGAAATTAAATATGACTTAGAAATTTTAATTTCAATGATCCAACAATTTAATCTAACATAATTAGACTAAATATAACTAAGAAATTATAATTTAAATGGTCCAACAGTTCAATATAACCTAATTAAACTAAATATGACTAAGAAATTCTAATTTCAATGGTTCGAAAGTTCAATCTTACCTAATTAGATTGAATATGATTTATAGATTTTAATTTAGATGATCCAATAGTTCAATTTTAACGTTCAACTTTAACTATTTAGACTATGATTTAAAAATTATAATTTCAATTATCCAATGGTTCAATTTAACTTAATTATACTAATTATGATTGAGAAATTATACTTTTAATGATTAGATGATTCAATCTTAACTAAATTGATTTATTATTCTTTGAAAATTCAAATTTTGATGATCCAACGATATAATCTTAACTAATTAAACTAAATATGACTAAAAATTTTAAATTTTGATTATCCGGCGTTTCAATTTTAACTAATTAAATTGACTATGACATATAAATTAATAAGTTAAACTATCATATTTTTAACTATATAAATATTTAATTTGTACAAATTTTTTTCTTACCTTAAATTAAATGGTAGAATTTTAATTTATATACTACTGTACTTTTCTACTAGGCTTAAAAAAATTGAAATAACTTAATATATATTAGATTTGCTTATGGCTCTATCCCTTTTGAGAGCATTTTTGGTTCAAGTACATTAAATTAAATGATACATAAATCTTATATTGAATTAAAAATTTCAATTGAAGTTAGAATTTTTTTTCCTTAACCATCTTTTCTTTAACGACACAAGCTAGAATGCCAATTAAGCAAATTATAAAAGAAAGAAGAATTATCGACCTGTTTGTTTAAGGTTTTTTTTTAAAATGATTTTTATAGTATTTTATCTTTTTGTTATAATATTTTTAAAAAATAATTTTAAAAATAAAGTTTCAAATGAAAATTGATTTAAATAGTTTATCTTAAAATATAATTTTAAGTATTTCATTTTTTTTCTACAACGTTTTTTGGATAATGAAATTTCAAAAAATATTTAAAATAAACAACTATTTTGAGAAGCTCTTCATAAAAATCATTTTTAAAAGATATCTTTTAAAAAAATATGATTTTTTATCATGTTAAAATCTTTAATAATGAATATATAAGTTATTGAATGTCAAAATTAATTTTTTTAATCGGTAACAAATGAATCTGAAAAACTTTTACTATTTTTATGTAAATTTTCATAAAAATCATTTCTAAAGATATAAAGTAAAAATCACTTTTTTTTTTAAATCTTAAACAAACGGCAACTTTTCGGTGTTCTTGAAAAACTTAGATAAATATTTGATCTCGATCAAAGAACCCAATCAAGATTTTTTTTTTTGAACCGGTAAGATGCAACTTTGATCAGATCAGGTTTTGTTGAAGAAGAATTTCTCGAACTGCAATTGATGTCATCACAGTATTTTTAATATGAACTCCTTTCAATAGATCTTGATGAATCTTCTCAGGATGAAGAGGAAGAAGAGGTTGTACTAGTTGTGGTGGGGGAGGATCGATTAACTTAATTTTTATTGGCAAACATGTTGTCCTTAATGTATGTTTTTTTTTTTATCATTGTCATCATCATGAGATAACTATAACATGGTATTTGAAAGGGAATGATGATAAAATGAACAAATGAGCCATATTTGAGGGAAGATGATAGTGAAGATCGATTGTGTTGTGGACAACAAGAAGATGAAGAAAGAATAGTTTCTTTTTGGTGGGAGAAGAAGGAGAAATGATAGGAAAGAATGGTTTTTATTTTATTTTTTATGCAGGATAAATGTTTCACTTTTGAATGTTGGAGAAAGTAGGAGAAGAAAATGACATATTGTTTAATAATCAAATATGATAGAAAAGATGAATCAACGGAGCTTTAATGAAAATCTTCTCAAGAAAATTTTAAAAAATAAATTAGTTGAATAACTATATCTCTAATACCATATTACAATTTTAAAAAGAAATCATTGTTAAGAAAAAAGTAATAAAAATAAATTAAATAATGAGAGAATTGTTTTAAGTACATAACATAAAACTTATATAGACAATGAGTAACAAATAGTTAAAATAATTTACTATACTAACTAACTATATATTGCACTAACTTATATAATAACTAACGAGCTAATATATTTAGTAAAGAGTAATCATATGTGTACACTACAAATTTCTAAACACTCGTTCAACACCTTATTTTTTATTTATCCTCTTTCCATCACATCTTTAATATATTACATCTATCACACTACTCTATTTTTTTTTTCTCTTTCAATGTGACGATATGGTGGATGAATGTCTATCAAATATTTTCCTAAAATAAAAGGGTAGATCAGTATTTTTAATTAATTAAAAATAAAATAATACATGATTGATTGAGCCCAAATTGAAAGAAAACAAATCCCAACCAATCAAAAAAATTATTTGATGTGGATAGCTTTTACTAGACATGGCAACGGAGCGGGTCAGGGGCCAATTTGGTCTTCCCCACCCCGCACCTGACTAATCGGAAATAACCCGCACTTGTTTATGTTTTTAGCGGATGTGAAATTTAGACTATCATCCTCGTCGGCAACAAGGTTTCGGGTTTCTCCGCCCACACCTGCACTCATTCATATATATAAACTTATAAATTTAAAAATCATGTCTATTTAACTTAGTATAATAAAATAATTATTATTAGACAATAATAAAATTAGACAAAGTATTTTTTATAGAGATGATATTTTAATTTTTAATATATAAAAAAAAGAGTAAATATATTTAATATGTGCATGTATATCAAATTTAATTCTGGGGAAAATCTACACTCAATGAAAGCGGGTTTCCCCCGGCCAAATCAAGACGGTTTTGGGTGGGTACCCGCAGGTGTGAGTTATGTTGTCATCTCTAACTTTTACTAATGAAAACGGGTTAGTTTGGTTCGATCGGGTTGATATTTTAAAAAATTTAAAATAAACTAATTTTTTATTCAAATACTATAAATATTTTATACAATTAAAATAAGTATATAAGTTACAACGAAAAAAAGTAATATATAGTTATAAAAAACTATATAAATACAACATATTGTTTTTTAAAAATATGAATTAAAAGATATAATAATAAAATGTAATGATTTGTTTTGGTTTAGACTCAGAGAAGGAAAAAACTGAATCAGATTTGAATATTTGAGTTTGTCTGTTCATTGGTTTAGTTCTTAATCCTCTATGAACATAATACCATTCCATATATGTCACTTCATTTCATCTATACCACCAATCCAAACAAATTCTTAGCATTTACCATTCCATCTATGTCACTTCATTTCATTCGATACCACCAATCCAAACAAATTCTTAGCCTTTGTACGAGAGTTTTGAAAGGAGTGGGAGGGGATGACTTAGGAAAGAGGATAGAAAGAGAAGAGGAAGGATTGAACTCACTTCCATTCTTTGGCAATAAAAAAACCAACGGCAAAAGATAATGGAGGTCTTATGTGATATTTTTACTATTTTAACATTAATAACTTTGATTTCAAAATAAGAGCAAACAATCTTAATCCAAAAATTTCACTATACTATAATTCCGTGGAGGTTTTAGTGTGTTATAAGGATTAAACATTAGCACTTTTTTAACATCACAAATTGAAACTAATACTGCTTAAAGGAAAAATCAAAAGCAAAAACTAGAAGCTAAGTAACAAAAAGCAATGATTGCAACAATAAGCAAACACTAGAAGCAAAAATTGCAACAAGAAACAAACACTAGGAGAAAAAATCAAAACAAGAAGCGAACACCAAAAGTAAAAAATGGAAGTAGAAATCGCGAACCAGTATAGTGAACGAGAAAGACGATTGTTGAAGTGGCGGTGGGAAGAGAGAGAGTCGCAAGAGAACTAGAGTATATACGTCAATGAATGGTGAAAATAAGGGCTCGACATATGTTTAAAAGGCCTCATATATCCGATTGTGACTCTAAACATATATGTTTTACTAATTATAGGCGTATCATCTTATCTACTAAGCAAAAATTGGTGTTTGAGGAGTCGCTCATACCATACATGCTTAGTTGTGGATCATACTTGTTTGCATGTCACAGTGTTTGGATTATGAATCTGATTCGATTTTTGTAACCAACGACACACTCATGCACTAAATAGGTGGTCATTGCTCAACTATGATAAAGTAGGACATTTTTGTCATATGTCTATGTATCGGATGATTTTCTTTCTTATGATGTTTACAATCCACCATTCCCTTTTAAATTAAACCTTTGTTACACATTTAACAAATTCTTAGTTTTGGTTCATCATCAAAATTGTTTTAATAATCAATGTGACTATGATTGATTAGGAATGAGGGAAAATATCATGTTGAGAGTTAATATTCCCCTTCCATGTATGGGCACGACCGTTCAAAGTCTAATTTTTTTCTTAGTAGATAAGATGATACACCTAGAATTAGTAAAAAATAAAATTTTTAACTACTTAAAAAAACATAGAAAATTTTGATTTATAAATGCTATTGTTAGTGCTTAAAAATAGTGTTGAATAGAGTCTTGGATTTTATTTAAAATTGAAAATTTTGAATAATTTTATTAGTCTCAAGAACGCACATACGGATAGAGACAACCCCACGTGCGCAACTTTTTAGAATTTTATTATTTTTATATATTATAATATTTTTTTAAGAAAAAAATTACAAAAGCATTATATAAATATTTGAGTGTGATATGAATAAAATATTTTTTTATTTAGTATTAAAAGACTTATATAATTTTATTTACAGTTATTTTTTAATAACCTCATACATGCATATACCGCAACATCCCAAATTTTATAATAAATTATTTTATTAATAAAATACAATTTTAAATAATTAACTTGGTGTTAAAGTTATTTTAATATATATGTTGATTAATTTTCTTTATATGTGTGGTTTCTATGATATGATAATCATGTACATATTTGACTAAATAAATAATATAAATAACAAATATTATATTTTATATATATTTTAAAAAAATAATAGTATTTTAGTGTACATATTTTAAAGAATAAGATTTTAGGCGATTTTACGTGTATATGTGCTTTCGTAGTTAAGTGTACACATTTATATTTTAATTATTTCTAAGTATCTCTTATTTTAGTTATTTATTTTATAAATAATTATCTTGAGATAATAGTAATATTGTGTTTGATTTCCTTTATTTTTATATAGTTATTATGGTATGATGATTTTATACATATTTATTGTGATTTAGTAATTAATATAAACTGTTGATGTTATATTCATTTATTTTATTATTTTTACTATTATATAAAGATAGTAGTATTTGTTCGTGATTATTTGAAAAATATTATAGTAATAATTATAGTTATTATTTCGAATATGAAAGTTTTGGTTATTAATTTATTTTAAAAGATTAAACTATTTAATTACTTTATTGTATAAAATATTAATTTTAAAGTATTAGTAATTTTTTATTAATGATAGTGTTTAAAAAAATTAGTTTTGATAATTGTTGATTTCAACTTAAAAAAAAAATAAATAAATGTGTTTTATGAGTTTGACTCATATCCAAGAACACAATCTAATTAAATAAATAAAAAATAGTTGAAAACGGTATGGAAAGAATGAATGACAGAGAGGGAGGCCAGATAGAGAAGAGCGGCTACACAGTAATCAACTTGAGAGAAATGGAACAAAATTGGTATCGGTAATCGATAATTGTCTCAAATTTTTTTTCCGCTTTTGTCTAAATTTCAGTAAATTGTTTTTATTTTATTTAGTTAGTCAATTAAACACACTTTCTCATATTTTTAACCTTCTCAATTTCTCTCTAAAATATCCGACGTCTCCGTTTTTAGAATTCGTTATTTTGCACTTTTCTTCTTCACCGTCCGATTTGAGTGAAACCAACGTCAAAACGATTGTGTGAAAAGTGACTATATTATCCACTTATTGGTTTTCTGATTTATGATAAGTTTCTTGACCCAATTTCGAAATTTAGTTTTTAGAATGTGTTCTCATAATTTATTTTTGACGTTTACCCGTAAACTATCGAGTTAGATCGATTGAAGGACAAAGAGTCAAAGAACAAAGGTTGCTTGCTCGTGGAATCGTATTTGTGTGTGAAAGCGTCGAAATAAGGTAAAGGGTGAGAGATCGTTTGAATTCATGAGCATAATATATTGTGAGATGAACGGGAAAACCGTATTTCCCAATGATTCATTCGGAGCTCGCTACGTACAACAGCAGCCTTTTGAAAGATAAATTAATTAATGTGCAGATATGGAAATTGTGAGATTATAAAGTGGAATACAAATATTTGTTAGGTGTTGATTGATTTAATTTCTTTAAATGTGTGGTATTTGATATTATTGTGATATTGAGTGTCGAATGAATTTTATGTAGATGTTTGATTAAATGAGTTTATGTGATAATAAAATATGGATACATTGTGATATTTTTATGTGATGTTGATGATGTATGATTAATAATTGTGATATAAATTTATGATGAGAATATTGAAGTAACCACATAATTGTTGAAACAATGATAATTCCAACTTGTGCTAAATATACTGCTCTTAATGAAGTAGTCTAGGCTAACGAGGGGAGAAAATAGAAGTTGGGAATATTTGAAGTTAATGTGAATTTTTGAAATGAAAATTATTTTGTCATCATATAGGTAGGGCCTGACAAGCCTAGTGATTCTGGGGAAGTACAACTGAATAAGTTTGATCGTGACGGTCTGCCGGTGAGCCTTAAGGCAAGATTATTAGACATTGGAGGTATTCAGGTGGAGAATTCCTAGGTGACTTGGAGGTAGCACTCCAAATGTCGGGAGCTATCATGCAACATGTTTACCTCGATTGCTGCGTATATGTGTCCAGAGTTGAGTTGAGGGGATCTATGAGGACATGGCCAAATTTGAATTGTCCGTCCATCTGGGTGGTAGCATAGTATCAAGCCTCCTAACCAAGTACTTCAGAGTTAGAATGGTACTTCATATGTGTCTAGAGTTGAGTTGAGGGGGTCTATCAGGACAGAGCCAAATTTGAATTGTCCATCCACTTGGGTGGTGGCATAATATTAAGCCTCCTAACCAAATACTTCAGAGTTAGAATGGTACCGCATTGTAAAGTAGAGTCTAAGCTCATGCATAACATTGCATTTTCTTGTGGTTGTTTTGTTGTGATTGATATGTATCGTGTGCGATAATAATTTCTTAGACGATTTGATGATATAGTTAAATGTATTGATTTTTTTGAGTAATTTTGACTTTATAATGTGATGTTTTTCCTTGAAGGATGTTTGTGTAATGATATAGTTTATTTACGATTAATTGTGTATTCTTCTTACTTATATTATACTATCAACATGATTTTGAAACTCACCTTCTTCGTTGTTTGTGTTTGACTAGCTTGACCATGCGTTTGGGAAATCGCAGTTATTACAGGTTAATGAGTCTTGAAGTTCAAATTTGGTAGAAACTCCACGCTGATAAGTGATACCGGAAATTAAAAGTTGTAATTTGTATTTTACTTTTACATATTTAATTTGAAACGTCTTTTTGTATGAAAACATTATAAGTATTAATAAGTTTTTAGAATTAAATTAAAAATTATAGTTAAATCAAGTCTATAGAGATTGCTCTGTTTTATAGGAGGAAAAAAGTTTAAAATGTTCTTTTGATATTTGAGAAATGTGATATCTTAAATTAATTACAAAAGTTTTTATTCTCTTGAAAACAAATTTGCAGAGGCAAATCTTAAAACAAAAAAAATCTAATATAAATTATTATTATATGTTATTTTGGATCTAGGGTGTTACCCGCACGATCAACCCCACTTATATATTTAGATAGCAAATTAATAACATTTAAAAATAGAAAAATAGTTATTTATGAAGGTTGAACTCAACATCACTTCAAGAAGTTAGATTGATCCATAATTAATGTTGTATTAAATAGATTAACCATATATTTTTCAATGTAACCAATTAAGTTATATATATATATATATATTATTTGTGGTAATTAAATAATTATTTGTGGTAGTTATATATATATATATATTATTAGAGTTGTTAAATATAAAATATATCAATTTATTATAAAAATTAAATTATTTTAGACCAGCTTATCTCATCTACACAAGAGAGAGCGTATTTTTCAATAAGTAGAAATATTTTTTCAATTAGAATTTTAATATTTTGAAAGAGAGAGTTATTTACACATAGAAAAATCTCATTACAACACACAAACTCCAACCATATACAAAAATGTTAAATTAAATTTTGCTAAAAGATAAATGTAACTTTTTTGACAAATAAAATAAAAATAAGAATTTTTTTGACAAAAAAATGGATCGATGAAGCCATAGCAGAATATTTTTTAACAAGTAGGAATATTTTTCCGATTAGAATTTTAATATATATATTGAGAGAGTGTTATTTAAACATAGAAGAATGTTTTTATAACATACAAACTTCAACTATATCCTGAAACGTTAAATTAAATCTTGCTAAAAAATAAATGTAATTTTTTTTGAAAAATAAAACAAAAATGTTACAAAATCACTTTGGTCTTTTAAAGTAGTAAAAATATTTACATTAAATTTATATTAAAAGAATTACAATCTACCTATAAAATAAAATATGCCAAAAGCAAAAGAACCTAAAAAAAATCATTGTGGATCATATAAATGACACTATTGAGATGTTATTTTATATTTTTTTGACAGGAAATTTATTATATTTTTTAAATGACATGATAAATATTATTGATATTTGATTTACATTTAAGAAATAATATATGTAGTTAATGTTTAATTATGTCATTGATAAATAATTTTTAGAGTATTTAAAAGTAGAAGAAAAAATACATTTTTTCAAAAGAAACTTTGATTTTCCATTGAATTGATAACTTTTCATTTAATTATTCTAATTTTTTTTTATCACAATTTAGCTCTTATTAGTATCAGCGGTATGTTATATTGTGAAACTATTGAAAGCTCTTTTTTCTCCTTTGGGGTGGATATTTAGATTTCATAGAATAATGTTTCTTATGAGGAATATTGACTTGCAAATTTATTTTTTAAGAAATATTGCTTGTTACCAGGATGCAGGATGCAGTACTATTATCATTGTTTTTTACAATTTATAGCATTTGAGATTTTTCGGTGGATATTGTTGAAAAAAATATGCTTAAATATCTTTAGAAGATTTACTTAGACTTAAATATAGTTAAGGTGTAAAATAAGATATTATTAAAATGTATAATTTATATTTTTATTTAGAATATGTTTAAGATTTATTCTTTATTTTAAATATATGATTTATAAATACGTTATTAGAATATAATATTGAAATATGTTATTATTGCAATTCAGATATATGTCTAGAACAATGAATAAAGTTTTATGATATAAGAGATTTAAAAAAAAAATAAGTCTTCTCTGTACAAAATATATCACATATGATTCTAATTTCGCAAATACAAAAACAACAAAAAAAACCATTAGATATATGATATATGGTTGATACATTATATATCCATTATGAAGTGTCTCGTATTGTATCATGTTTGAATAACTGCCTTACATTAGATGAAAAAGTGAGAGGATCCATACTTGTCAGTCCACTTAATGTAATTAAGCTTCATCGTATGGCCTAATACTCATAAAAAGAGAAATATTTGAAATATTTATGTTTAGATGAAATTTTTAACATAACAAGTTTGATCAAATTCGTAAAATTCAATCATTTTTATAAATTATGGACAATCTATCCCATTATCTCAACGTGGATCATCAAGATAATTGTGATCAATTTCCTCTGTAAAGTAGATCTTGGCCATGACCACAATCGGCGTCCCATTTGTTGTTCCCTTACTGATGATGAATGTTATGTTTATCAAACATTCATTGTTATCAATCCAATTTCAATTTAATTGACCAGCTCTAACATAATTACTTTAAAAATAGTACATAAAAGTTAGTTCTAGATCAGAGGAAAGTCCCCATCAGAGGGAAGTTCAGTCAGAGGAAAGTTCTTGTCAAGGGAAAGTCTCAGTCAGAGGAAGTTCCAAACAGAGGGAAGTTTCAGTCAGAGGAAGTTCCAGACAGAGGGAAGTCTCAATCAAAGGAAGTTCTAGATAGAGGTAAGTCTCAATGAAGTTCCAGATATAGGGAAGTTTCAGTCAGAGGAAGTTCTAGACACAGGGAAGTTTCAGTCAGAGTAAGTTCCAAACAAAGGAAAGTCTCAGTGAGAGGAAGTTCTAGACAAAGGGAAGTTTCAGTCAGAGGAAGTTCTGGACACAGGTGTTGGAACCAAGTTGGTTCTTGCAATTAAAGTTTTGATTTTAACAAATGTATTTTATGAAAATCGTATTTTGACTTAGAAGGAAAAATCAGAGGATGACACCACCAGAGGATACACCAGAGGATGACGTCACTAGAAGATAAAAAATGCCACCAGATGTTTCGGCCAGAGGATACATCCAGAGGAAACATCCAGAGGGTACCAGAAGATACCTCCAGAGGATACCAGATGATGTCATCAAAGGCAAACATTAGAGGATAGCATCAATCAGAGGATAACATCAAAGGGAAGGGAAAATAACATCATGAGAGGATATCTTTCTTGGCCCAGATCAAAAGGAAGCATAGTCCAGAAGGAGACTTGGTCCAGACCAGAAGGAAGCTTGTCAGAGAGAGACTTGTTCCAGACTAGAAGGAAACATAAGTTAGACTTGGTCCAGACTTAGTCCTGACCAGAAGATAACATGGCCGTGAACAAAAGACTCAGTCCAGACTCGGTCCAAACTTAATCCAGACTTGGTCCAGACAGACTCAGTCCAGACCAGAAGATAGCATGGTCCAGAACATAAAACTTAGTCCAGACTTGGTCTTGATCAGAGGATAAATGTCCAGAGCAAAAGATAAATGGTCCAGATCAGAAGATAAATATCCAGAGCAAAAGATCAATGGTCCAGATCAGAAGATAAATGTACAGAGCAAAAGATCAATGGTCCAGATCAGATGATAAATGTCCAGATTAAAAGATCATGGTCCAGAGTTGATCGAAATCAGAGGATCACAGAATGGTACAGATCAGATCACATGGTCCAGAATTGGTCGAAATCAGAGGATCACAGAATGGTATAGATCAGATCACATGGTCCAGAATTGGTCAAAATCAAAGGATCGCAAAATGGTACATATCGGATCACATGGTCCTAAGTTGGTTGAGATAAGAAGATTATACGGTCCATAATTTAAATAATGATGCAAATCAGTGAAGACTTGATTAAATTCGAAGAAGACTTGATTAAATTTTGATAGAAATTTGATCAAAGTATTAAGGGGATTTGATTCAAACATTGACTGAAGACTTGAAGAAATTCGAATACAATCTGAAGCTTAAAAAGATATGGTTTGAAATTAAAAGAAACAAGATTGGTCAACAGAATTTTCAAAGGAATTCTGAGCAAGATTTATTTCGAATTTAAGCTTGGACAAAGCCCTATCTGTAGCTATAAAAGGAGGCTTCAAGCAACATCATCAAGCATCGAAAATACAAGAACTCAAGCTTCATATTCAACACAATCTGAAAGTTCAAAAGAGAGAATCACTTGAGTGCAAAAGCAATATTTTCTAATTGTTTTCAAGAGAGAAATTCAGTGCAACAATCAGCTTTTCAGAAGCAACAAAAGATTGTGAAAGTCATTGCAGCAATCAGCTTTCCAGATGCACATTTGCAAAGTTCCAAACCCTTGTAATCAAACCCGATAGTGGTGTAGATTCCTTCTTCAATTTGGGGTTGTCAGATTGGTAGGAGAAAACTTGACTTGTAGAGTCAAGGTGTTGTTTTCGTTCCTCAAAAGTCTGGGATTGTCAGGCTGTTTGAGAAGACTGGCTTGGAGGGTCAGGTGCTGTAATTCAAAGGTTTTGAATTAATGGATTAAAGCCTTCAGGATGAAGGGACTGGATGTAACCAAGTTAATGGTGAACCAGGATAAATTGATGTGTTCTTATGTTGTTATTTTCCGCTGCTAAGTCTGATTATTTATTCATCAAGTAAATCACATCAACATTCAACAAAACAACAAAAAGATTTAAAGTTTGGGAAACATAATTAAACCCCCCTTCTCGTGTTTGCACCTTCAACAAGAAAGTTTCAGTCAAAGGATGTTCCAGATAGAGGGAATTTTTAGTCAGAGGAAGTTATAGACAAAGGGAAGTTTCAACAAAATTAAATTACGATATTTAGAGGGAAATTTCAAGCAAAATAGAATTAGAATATTTAGAGACAATATACAACAGTTAACACTAAACATTCCACAACATTCAACACTCAATTGTTCAATTCAATAGCAAACCAGAATTGACATAACATACATACAAACTTATCGAATTCTTGAAAAATGGAAGGGAAGTATCAACAATACCTACATGCAAAACCTTACAATTTCCTTTATTCTCAATATCAAAACCCCCATTACTTCAAGACCCCAGAAATGAAATCTTCAACAGAAAAAGATGTTGAAATCAACCCAATCCACATGCAACATGAAAACCCAGTTATACTAGAAAAAGAACTCACATTATTTAACAAGGCAGAATTCCTCCTAGCTACTATTACTTCTACCTATACTTAGATGGTTTGATTCTAAAATTCCCAAATTGGTTCTTTATCTTCTTTCAGTGGTTCTTTGGGGAGAAAATTGTTGGAACCAAGTTGGTTCTAAGACTTAGGATTTTGATGTTTACAAAAGCACTCAATGTAAACTTATTTTGTACCTTGAATTATTAAATTAAATACAACCAGAATATGAAGAAATCAGAAGCAGAAGATCAAAGGAAAATGAATTCTGGAATTTCCAGATACTCCAGGAATGTCAAAACATGACCAGAAGATATATTTGATGGCCCAGATCAGAAGGAATAAATTTCAGAATGAAACATGGATCATATCATTGGAAAGCATGCCAGAAGGAGAGTTGATCAAGACAAACATGAATCAAATATCAATTTTATTCCAGAAGTTATTCTGACCAGAAGATGGTCTGGTAGTGAAAAATTACACAGCCCAGACTTGTTCCAGACTTGACCAGAAGGTATGTTTATGAGTCCAGAACAAGAGGATCAATCCAGATTTGGCCCAGACCATAAGATGGCATGATTCAGGGCATGGAACTAAGTCCAGAACAAAAGAAATGAGTTCCAGAATCAACCCAGACCTGGTCCAAAATCAAAGGTAAAATGTCCAGACTGAAATATTTTTTGATCAAGTTTATTTCAGTTTGTTCCAGACCAAATTTCAGAATCTGTCCAGATCAGAGTAAAAATATTCAGATTAATGGTTCAGAAATAATTTTTTGAGTCCAGTGATGGTCCAGATCAGAAAATCAGACCATGGCCCAGTGTTGGCCGAAATCAGAGGGACAGAATGTGCAAGTCCAGAAATGGCCGAGTCCATAAGAATTCAGCATATCAGGCGCACATCTAGGTTGGCCGAAATCAGAAGATCAGAGGGTCAAGAAGTGTGGTCCAGGGATGGCCGAATTCAGAGGATCACAGCATATCATTTAGCTTGGACCAGATGTGGACTAGCGCTCAAAATTCTGATGGTCCAGAATTGATCAACGATGGAGATTGCAAGTTATTTTAATTAAAGTGTTAAAAAGATTGGTTATAAAAATAAAGTGGAGTAGCATGGAATTCAGGAGCATTGGCGGGAACAACCAACATATTTGATTGGCCAGTTAATTTATGAAAGAAATCTAAGGCTGGAAAAAGATATGATTTTTATTTTAATGAAGCCCAATTGGTCAATTTATTTTTTCCAGAGAATCCAGCAAGATTCAGCTCAAATTTAAACATTGGAAGAGGCCCTAATCAGCATCTATAAAAGGAGGCTCAAGGCAGAATGCTGTTTTTCACTGGTTCCAGCTTATGTATTCGAATACAAGGAGTCTGTATTCGAATACAGATTCGTGTTTTTCCAGAAGCACTGTTTTTAGCTTCTGTATTCGAATACAAGGAAGCTGTATTTGAATACAGATTCGTGTTTTCTAGAAAATCAAGTTTTAAACACTGTGATATGCATTTTAAAGTATTGAGAAACCTTGAGAAGGGGTTAAAGTGATTTTAATGGAGTTCTTGAAATATTTTGAAGAGGAGAGGATGAAGTTGAAAACCTTTAATGATCTGGGAGAAAATGTTGAATTTTTCAAGGTTTTGTCTTCTGTATTCGACTACATGCATGCTGTATTCGAATACAGAATGTTAAATTTGCAGTTTCATGCTTTGTATTCGAATACAAGGAGTTTGTATTCAAATACAGATTCGAGTTTCCAGAATTTCCAAGTTTTTAAGAGTGTTTTGTAAATCTGAGTGCTTGGGGAATGTTGGGATTGTTGTGGGGAATTCAAATAGAACTTTTGGTGATATTTTGAAGTTGTGGTGATGAAGTTTTTGAAACTTTACTGATGTAATAAAAGATGTTGTTTTGTGCACTGAGACTGCCTCTGTATTCGAATACCAGAGGGTTGTATTCGAATACTGAGTGTGAATCTGCATTGTTTTTGGCTTCTGTATTCGAATACAGAGGAGCTGTATTCGAATACAGATTCGTAAAATTCCAAAAATCCTCAATTTTAAACTCTGTAATTGAATTTTAAGAGTCTGGGAAAAACTTTTCAAAGTGTTAATGATTAATGGACTGTTTAATCATGATTGTGATGTTGTTATTTCTGACTGTGCTGAAATATTTAAACATGATGAAGAGCATGAATTTTCTGATTTTGCATTCTGTTTCTAGAGAAGTGAAACACTGCATATTCATGCATTGCATAGTCAAGTGGTACCCACGATGGGCCACAGAGTAATGCGCAACCACGTGCTGATCTGTTGAGCGATTGCACGAGTGCTGGACTGTTGAGCGTCTGCACTAAGTACTAATCTGTTGAGCGATTGTACTTTGGTATATAAGTGCTGGACTGTTGAGCGTCTGCACTGGTACTGGATTGTTGAGCGTCTGTACCCTGAAATGCGCAGCCACGTGCTGATCTGTTGAGCGATTGCACGAGTGCTGGACTGTTGAGCGTCTGCACTAGGTACTGATCTGTTGAGCGATTGTACCTTGGGTGATGTCAAACCTGCTGGTCTGTTGAGCGACTGCACGAGTGCTGGACTGTTGAGCGTCTGCACTGGGTGCTGATCTGTTGAGCGATTGCACCTTGGTCTTGAGGGCCGTTAAAGTCAAACATTTTGTGTTGGTCTGTTGAGCGACTGCACCTTGGTGATTCCAAGAAAATTGTATACATGAGCATATACATATTGCATTGAGGTATTGACCGGTGGGTCACGTCTGATTATATGATGAATGAGTGGAAAATTGAATGTGAGTGAGTACTGTCCAGAATCTGGAATTCTGATTTAATGATTGTGTTTGCTGGAGTGTTGTTTGTACTTACCACATACTTCATATTAATTGACTGCTGTTTTGAAAAGGCATGTATGTCATTAATTTTCAAATGAGCATTATTATTTTCCTCATCATCATATGTTATACCATGATTATAATTGTTGCTGTGCAATATATGCTATGTGATTATCTGTTATTTTCGGTCGGTGACCCTTGCTATTATATTGTGGACTTTGGGCTTTGCCCTCAGATGTTACCCAAACCCATGCCACCCGTGGGTACCCGAACGACGGAAACGTCGTTGAACTTCCTTGATCGCTATTCTCGTACTGCTTGGGTATTTGACCCCATCTCAAGCAGGGCGACTTACATGGGGTGGTTGGAGAGGACGAGCAGGACTGACGGCGTAGAGGACTTTGTGGAGCGCACTCATGCGAGTATAGATTTTCCCGTGCCTTCTTGTCTGGTATTGGAGGCGCACAGAATTTTCGACGATGCTGAGGAGTCCGTTGGAAGGGTTGAGACGGAGGCCACCGTAGGAGTGGTGACTCCCAACCCAGTGACTGGAGGAGTTGTACATGAGTCCGAGGCAGAAGGGAAGACTAATGAGCCGAAGCTAGCAGCAGCTGAGATTCCGGGTCTGTCTAGGATCTCCGACGATTGTTATGAGATTCTGGCTCCACCGAAGCGGCCGAGACTATGTATTGATCTGACTTTTGAGGAGACCGACCTCTCGCTGTATGATGAGGAGGAGGAGGAGGTCACGTCGAGGCGAGCGGCAGATTCTGAGAGGACTTGTTTGGGATGCGGGGGAAACCCGTGCTACTGTAGCTTTAGCGCATGATCAGTTAGACTTGATGTATTAGGATTTGAACTGGATATGTATTTTGTTTTATTTTGAAATACAATTGTTGTACTATTTATTCCGCACTCTGATATTGACCTTTGGGAATATTATGATATTATTATCTTTCAAAAATGTTTCATTGTTTATCATTAAATTTCCAGAATTAAGTAATTATTTTAATTCCTTTCGAATTAATTTTGGAAAATTCATTTTAAATATTTATTTAAAAAAAAAATGCACCCGCGCTGTGTTTTAAACTCGGGGTGTTACACAAAGCAACTTTCATATAAGTCAATTGTGAGTTTCAGCTTTCAAGAAGCAAGTACTCGGTTATTTTCTTTCCACTGTGGCAAATCTAAGTTGTTGAAGTAGAGTCTACAATCTGAGGGAGTCAGTAGAGGTAGCAGGTTACTTGGCAATTACATAGGGTTGTATCTAAGTTGTTGAAGTAGAGTCTACAAACTGAGGGATTCAGAAAGGGTAGCAAGGTACTTAGCAATTAGATTCATAGTGTTATGAATTCTTCTACAATCTGGGGTGTCAGATTGGCTGAAGAACAGGAGTTGTTTTTCCTCAAAGAAATCTAGGATTGTTAGACTATTTGAGAAGACTGACTTGGAGGGTCAATAGCAAGGTTGAATTAGTGAAATCCTTTAAGGCGAAGGGACTGGACGTAGCCTCGTTAATGGTGAACCAGTATAAAATCTGTGAGTTTTTATTTTTATTTTTATCCGCTGCTAACTCTGTTTTAATTATACATTAAGTTTTGTTTTGAAAGTATTAAAACAGGAAAAGTATTCAAGTTAAGTCAAACACAATTCAACCCCCCTTCTCGTGTTTGCACCTTCAAAAATGATACTAAAAATGAAGGAAAAACATGTGTGAGGTTAGAGAAGGAAACTCTAAAGGTTGTTGCCATGTAAGGAAGTTTCGTGAAGTAGGGAGAAAGAGAGGGAGGTGGATGAACAGTAACAAAATGAGAGAATAAGTATTAGTGTTTAAGGTTTGATATGCAAGACGTTGAAGATGAAAGAGCTTTTGGTTCCTCCATTTCTAGGAAAGAAGAAAAGAACACACATAAAATAAGGGGAAATGTGTGGTAGGAGAGAATGAAAGAGTTAGGCTGGTGGTGAAGGAAGAAGAGGAAATCTAAATGTGTGCATGGGTTGTGTGAAGGTGCAAATACGAGAAGGGGGGTTGAATTGTGTTTGCCAAAGTTGACAACTTTTTGATAATTTATAAATAAATTAAAAACTAGTTTGGTTTTTGGTTACTTACTTGGAGTAGAAGCAATCGGATTCAGAGGCAGCAAGCAATGAAAGCATAATTAATTTGACACATAGATTTATCCTGGTTTACCATTAACTTGGCTACATCCAGTCCCCTAATTCAGAATACTTTAATTCACTAATTCAAATACCTTGAATTACAAAGCACTTGACCCTCCAAGCCAGTCTTCCCAAACAGCCTGACAACCCCATACTTTTGAGGAATAACACCACTTTGACCCTACAAGTCAAGTCTTCTCCTAACAACCTGAAAACCCTAGATTGAAGAAAGAACTAAACCACTATCGGGTTGGATACAAGAGATTGGAACTTGAGTAGTTGCTTCTAGAAAGATGATAATAATAATAACTCTCACACTATAAGAAAAGAACACTTAGAAAATATTTCTAACTTGAAACGGGTATTTCTCTCTTTGAACTCTAAGACTACTCTTTTCTGCTTTTCGATGATTTTCTTCTTCAGCCTTGAGTATCTATTTATAGTTGAAATTTGGTCCTTGTTTAATTCTGAATTGTATTTTGTTTAGATTGCGTTTGTAAATTCTTCAAATTGATTATGTTCCTTTTTTTTGTTGTAGATAAATATTGATCAAATCTTCTTCAAATTTTGATCAATTCTTTTTCAAATTTTGACCAAATCTTCTTCAAATTTTGACCAAATCTTCTTCAAACTTTGATCAAATCTTCTTCAAATCTTATTTAAATCTTCTTCAAATGTTCAACAAATCTTGACCATATCTTCTTTCATACTCTTGTTAACATCAAAACTCTTGGTTCCAACTATCTTCCCCTTTTTGATGATGACAAAAGTTGTACTTTTTAAAACAATTTTTCTTTCTATTTCTTTGACTCTCCCTAAGTCTAAGCATCATTTTCTCCGCACTTTATCAAATATCTTTCTCCCCCTGTTGTCATCAGACAAAAAGACATGATGAAAGTGAGATTTTTTTTTTGCTTTTTTGTTTTTCTGAATAATATGAATATAATATATTACAAAAAAAAAATATAAAAACTAATGTAAAACTAAACTACTTTGAATTGTTTACAATATCAGTCAGGTATGAAGGTAAGATTTAGGTTTTTCTTGATGAAGTCAAACCTATGCTGTTGAAATGTACTCAACCTCTGCTATTGACATTGCAATAGTGGTTTGTCTCTTACTTGACTAGAATATTAAGTTGTCACCTAAAAACGTGCAGTTTCCACTAGTGCTCTCACTCTCAAGTTTATCTTCAGCATAATCAGAATCACAATATCCACTAAGTTTGTACTTAGGAGATTTCTTGTAGAACAAGGTAAGGTTGGTAGTGCCTTTTAGGTATCTAAGGATTCTCTTAACAACAGTTAAATGTGATTCCCTAGGGTCAGCTTGAAATCTTGCACATACACATACACTAAACATGATGTCATGTATAGAAGAGGTAAGATAAAGTAGAGATCCTATCATTCCTCTATAGGTTTTTTGGTCAACTTTTTGGCCTGAATCATTTTTTTCAAGTGAACAAGTAGGGTGCATTGGTGTAGCCATAGGTTTGCAATCACTCATCTTAAACTTCTTGAGAAGATCTTTTGTATATTTAGTTTGATGAATGTATATACCTTTTTGACTCTGCTGAATTTGTATCCCTAAAAAGAACTTAAGGTCTCCCATCATACTCATTTGAAATTCATGCTGCATTAATTTAGAAAATTCTTGGCAAAGAGTGCAGAAACCAGAAGATGACGTCACTAGAAGCAAAAACCAAAAGATGATGTCACCAAAAGCAGAAATCAGAGGATGACGTCACTAGATGATACCTCCAGAAGATACAACCAGAAGATACCAACGTCACCAGAAGATATCAATGCCACCAGAAGATACCTCTAGAGGATACCAGAAGATATCACCAGAGGATACCTCCAGAGGATACCAAAAGATGTCATCGGAGGATACCTCCCAAGGATACCAGAAGCTACTACAGGAGGATACCTCCAGAAGATACCAGAGGATATCATCAGTGGGAAGAATCAATGACATCATCAGAGGATATCACTCATGGTCCAGATCAGAAGGAAACTTAGTCCAGAAGAAGACTTGGTCCAGATCAGAAGCAGATATGGTCTAGAAGATAACATGATCCAAATCAAAAGATAACTTGGTCTAGATCAGAGGACTTAGTCCTGACTTGGTCCAGATAAGAAGATAGCATGATCCAGACCAGAAGCATGATTCAGACTTGGTCCAGATCAGAAGATCACACAGTCCATATTTAAAACGTGATTCAAATTCATAGAAAACTTGACTAAAATTCAAAGAAGACTTGATTGAATTTTGAAAGAGATCTGATCAAAATATTAAGAAGATTTGATTCAAAAATCAAAGAAGACCTATTAGAAATTCGAAGGAGATCTGAGCAAAGAAGATTTGTTTCGAAATTAAAAAGAAACAGAATCGAGACTGAAGAATTTTCTTAGGAAATCTGAGCAAATTCATCCCGAAAATAAGCTTGGACAAAGCCCATATTTTAGCTATAAAAGGAGGCTTCAGGCCACGACAGTAAGCATCGAGAAGTAGAAGAACTCAAGCATAAAATCCAGATTCATCTTAGAGTTCAAATCGATCGAAAAACACAAGAACTCAAGCTTTATATTCAAAGTCATCCGAGAGTTCAAAAGAGAGAAACACTTGAGTGCAAAAGAAATATTTTCTAAGTGATTTTTCAAGAGTGAGAATCAGTGCAACAATCAGCTTTCCAGAAGCAACTACTCAAGAATCAGTGCAAGAATCAGCTTTCCAGAAGCAGCATTGCAAAGTTCCAAACCCTTGTAATCAAACCCGATAGTGGTGTAGATTCATTCTCCAATCTAGGGTCGTCAGATTGGTAGGAGAAGACTTGACTTGTAGGGTCAAGGTGTGGAAGTTCCTTATTCAATCTGGGGTTGTCAAACTATTTGGGAAAACTGACTTAGAGGGTCAGGTGCTTTAATTCAAAGTGTTTTGAATTAGTGGATTAAAGTCTTCGAAATGAAGGGACTGGATGTAGTCAAGTTAATGGTGAACCAGGACAAATCATTGTGTTCTTATGTTGTTATTATCCGCTGCTGAATCTGATTATTTATTCATCAAGAAATTTACATCAACATTCAACAAAACAACAAAAAGAATTAAAGTTTGGCAAACACAATTCAACCCCCCTTCTCGTGTTTGCACCTTCAATTGGCAAAGGAGCTCGGTCTCAAGACTGAGCACTTTACAGTGATTGAGAAAAGATTCAAGGGTTCAACATGTCTGGATTCAATGAAGAAGCTGCTGGAGGAAACATCAACAGACCACCTCTGTTGATGGGGAACGGTTTGAATACTGGAAGGACAGGCTGAGGAGTTTCTTTATTTCACAAGATCGTGAACATTGGGACTTGGTGGAAGATGGCTATACTGCTCCAGAAGATGCTAATGGGGTTGAAATTCCCAGAAAATATATGGATGTTGACCAGAAGAAGATGTACAAGATGCATCAAAAATCCAGAACATTTATGATCAATGCAATCACATTCAAGGAATTTGACAAGTGCACCAAAAATGAGACAGCAAAGAACATCTATGATTGTCTGACTCTGACTTATGAAGGAAGCAAGCAGGTTCAAGAAGTGAAGGCAAACATCCTAGTCAAGAAGTACGAGCTGTTCAAGATGGAAGAAGATGAAGACATTGAAGCAATGTTTTCCAGATTCCAAACTCTGGTTTCAGGATTAAAGGTACTCAAGAAGAGCTACACGACTGCTGACCACGTGAAGAAAATTCTTAGAAGCCTCCTGATAGCGTTTCAACAAGTGTACTGAATCGTTGCAAGTAATAATTAAAACGGTAGTACCGAGTGTCGATTTGAAGGATTGCGTTTTACTATCAAATTATATTTAATTACTGAAATTGAACAAAAAGTTTCTAGATTGAGTAGAATAATATTTGAAATAACAATAGTAATAAAATTGAACCTTTATTGAATTATTACCGAATTTTCTTTAGTATTCTTGCCCTAATGTCTTAGTGACAGAACCTTTAATTCCAAAATAACCCCTAATTCCTTAGTGGATTTAAAATTAGGATTAAGCTTGACAGTACAAAAATTCTCTTTTTAATTTGCTGTCTCTGCAACTAATTCAATTGGTTTGATGACCTGCATCTATCCCTAGACTACAATCTCATGAATTTCTCATCTCAAGCATTCGTAAAGTCCAATTCGGTTTCAAAATACGAATCGTAGAACATTTTAAAGTTGATCAGACAATAAAAAGCATTAAGCACAGAGATGAGAAAAATAATTCAATAAATTTATTCATATAAACAGGAATCAAATCAGACAAATAAGGGTTTCATCTTGTTTCACTCATCCCTAACAATTATAGTTTAGTTACTCATTACAGAGAATAAAGAGATAGAGAGTAAAGAAGAATTACAAGAAATATTCATGAATGATTCTTTATAAAACTCCTTCAATGGTGTAGAACAGCCGTCTCTGAGCTTCTCTACTAAGGCACAAGTCGCTAAGCTTCCCAATTGACATAAAGGTGTCTTCATAAAAGTTGTAGCTATGGATTTTTGCTTTCATTTGCATATGGTTTGACTCCAATTGGACATCTACAACTCCAGATATCACTAAAATACTCCACATAGGTCATGTTGATTTCTCACCAGAATTCAGCACTGCACTAAAACAAAGAAACGACGCAAAACTCCGAAAAATCTCTACTTAATCAACAAAATAAGAACATAATCATTTTATAAACCCAAGAACTAGAATCCACAAAATATATCAAATAAATCATTAAATTAACTAATGATCGAAGATAAATAAGACTAAAAACAATGAAAAATATGCATATGATGAAGAGTCATCACCTCCCAACCATGTGGAGACCAAAGATCTATGTCATCTAGGAAGCAAATGATTTGAACGCTCTAAAGCTAGAAGAATTAATCAGCTCCCTCAAATAACATGAAATTGAGCTTGAAGAAGATGAGTCTAAGAAGAAGAACAAGACCCTAACTTTGAAAACCAAGCAGAAGAAAGTTCTAAAAGCATAAGCAGAATTAGAAGATAGTGATTCTGATGACAAGAATCAGAAACCAGAAGAAGAAGAAATTGCTTTCATAACCAGAAAAGTCCCGAAGATGTGGCACAACAGAAAGAAGAAGTTTCCCCAAAGGTATTCCAAGCACTCCAACAGAGGAGAGGATGAACACGACAAGAAGAGTATCATCTGCTATGGATGCAATGAACCTGGGCACATCAAGTCATAATGCACAAACTTGGAGATAGGAAAACACCAAAAGAAAGACTCTAGACCCAAGAAGAAAAATCTGATGGCTACATGGGATGATTCTGATGAATCTTCTGATGATGAAGAAGCAGAATTAGCTATGATGGCTCACATCAATTCTGCCTCTGGATCCCACACAGTTGCTGATTCTGGAAGAAAATCAGAAGATGAAGAAGCATAACTTGTTCTGATGACTCACACTTATTATGTCTCTGAATCCCACACAGTTGCTGACTCTGGAAGAAAATCAGAAGATGAAGAAATAGAACTGGCTCTGATGGCTCACATTCTTTCTGCCATTGGATCCAACACACAATCTGACTCTGGAAGAAAATTAGAAGATGAAGAAGCAGAACTGGCTCTGATGGCTCACACTCATTCTGCCTCTGGATCCATCATAGAATCTGACTCTGGAAGTGAATCCGAAGATGAAGAAGTAGAACTGGCTCTGATGGCTCACATTCATTCTGCCTCTGGATCCATCACAGAATCTGACTCTGGAAGTGAATCAGAAGATGAAGAAGCAGAATTGGCTTTGATGGCTCACACCAAAATTGCCTCTGGAGCCGACACATACTGTGATTCTAGAAGTGAATCATCAGACGATGAAAAAGAGGTATTTTCTGAACTTACCCGATCTGATTTAACTACTGCAATGAATGATATTTTAAATGTCAATAACAAATTGTCTTTAAAACTGAAAACACTTAGGAAAGAAAATACAATTTTAACCAAAGAAGTTACTATTTTAAAGAATCCAAATGCAAAATGTAAAACAGAAAATACAGTTCTTAAAACTGAAATTGCTAAACTTAAAGTTGAGCATCTAACTCTAAAAAGTAATCTTTGTTCAACATCAAGTGAAAATATTGTATGTAATTCTAATATGCATGAACAAGTACTTCATGATTTTATTGCTAATGGTATGGAAAGAAGCAAATATCCTTCTATGATCGATGGAGTTAGTAACAATGGTAAAAGAGGCATAGGATTTGATTAATCTCTAACTGTAACTAAACCTATTTCCTCTTATGTTTTGTGTGCTGTTTATGCTAAGAAAGGTTACTCAAAATTGTCTTGTCCCATGATAAAATCAAGGAAAGACAAGAAACCTTTCAAGACTAACAATCCGTGACCCAACCAGATTTGGGTACCAAAAGATAAAAGTATTTATGTTGCAGATATTCTGAGCAACCAAAGTGAAACACCAGTCATGGTGCCTGGTCAATGGATGCTGGCAATATATGAAAGGAAAAAGGTCTATGTTCCAACATCTTCCAAATAGAAGCCAATTGACTTAGGTGGAAGAAGAACTGGTCAACACAATACCTACCAGAACCATAACCATATGAAGAACATGAAATATCAAAACAAACAGAGAAATCGCACATATCAACAAAATCAAAATAGACAGAGAAATCACACATATCAACGAACCTGATATATCATAAGTTCCAGAATTATCAGAGGAACCCGATATATCAGCAGAAAGAGAAGTGTTAGATTAACAATCAAAACAAGGAGACTTCTTTGAACACTCCAGTAAAATTCATCAAGACTACAAACCTGGATGGGAATTCAAAGCCCTTCATCCAGACCCTCTAATCACAGAATATGCAGATTCAAAATCTGAAAACCAAAAACAAGAGGATTTTCATAATAAAACTGAAGCTGTGATATATAGGTTATATCTATCTTTAAATGTTATTATTGGATATTTATGTTTACTGTGATAACAAGAAGCTTGATCTTAAAAATCAAAGCAAGATAAGTATTTTTGCAGGTTCTCAAACAGTCAGAGGAACCAAGTAATCCACATTATGTGAACACTTCAACAGAAACAACATTGCAGTGGTTTCAAAAACAAGAAGATACCACAAGAAGCAGAATTGATGGTTTGGTTGTATTGAGTTCATTCTTAAATCATATGATTTTTATTATGTTTGATGACAAACAGCTTGACCCTAAAAAGTCAAAGCAAGATGATGATAGTGCAGGTTTACTAGAACTAGAGGAAGTTGGTGTAGGTTTACTAGAACCAGAGGAAGCTGATGCAGGTTTACCAGAACCAAAGGAAGCTGATACAGGTTTACCAGAACCAGAGGAAGCTGATGCAGATTTACCAGAACCAGAGGAAGCTGATGCAGGCAAAAGAACTTGAAAAAGTAGAAGATACAAGCAAGAATACTACAAACCTTCAGAGGATAAATCTGAAGATGAGTTAGAAGGAAGATATAGATGGATCCTAGCAATGCAAGAAGAGTTAAATGAATGATATTTGGGATCTAGTACCAAGACCAGAAAAGAACATTATTGGAACCAAGCGGGTCTTCAAAAACAAGCCAAATGAAAAAGGAGAATTCGTCAGAAACAAGGCACAACTTGTTGCACAAGGCTACAGTCAGCAAGAAGGTATTGACTACAGTGAGACATTTGCTCCAGTAGCCAGGTTAGAAGCTATTCGTATCCTACTTTCCTTTGCTGCTATTCAAATGGATGTTAAAAGCGCTTTTCTAAATGGTTATATAAGTGAAGAAGCCTATGTTAAACAACCCCCAGGTTTTAAAAGTTTTGAATTTCCAAATCATATTTTTAAACTTAAAAAATCTCTGTATGGTTTAAAACAAGCCCCTAGGGCATGGTATGATAGACTTAGTAACTTCTTTCTTAAAAATAACTTTGAAAGAGGACAAGTAGACAATACACTTTTTAGAAAATCAATAGAAGCTGATATTCTTATTATTCAAGTTTATGTTGATGACATTGTTTTTGGATCTACTAATGGCACTCTTTGTTGGAACCAAGTTGGTTCTATACTTAGAATTTTGATGTTTACAAAAGTACTTTTATGTAATCTTATTTTTGACTTAGAATAATAATGAAAAATTCCACCAGAAGATGACGTCACCAAAGCAGAAGATAAATGGTCCAGAGGAAATGACTTGGTCCAGACCAGAAGATAGCATGATCCAGAAGATAAAACTCGGTCTAGATCAGAAGATTTGATTGTCCAGAACATAAGACTTAGTCCAGATTTAATCTAGACTTTGTTCAGACTTGATCCAGATTTAATCTAGACTTGATCCATATCAGAGGATAAATGTCCAAATTAAAAGATCAATGGTCCAGATTAAAGTATCATGATCCAGTGTTGGCCGAGATCAGAGGATCACATAATTAGCGCAGATTACATAGTCCAGAGTTGGTCGGGATCAGATGATCATACGATCTAGATTTTAATCATGATGAAAATCAGTGAAGACTTGATTAAAATTCGAAAAAGACTTGATTAAATTTTGATAGAAATTTGATCAAAGTATTAAGGATATTTGATACAAAAATAAATTGAAGTCTTAGAGGGAATTTAAAAGCAATTGGAGGGAAGAAAGATACGGTCCAGAATTAAACAACAACAGGATTGGCCAAAGTTATTTTCAGAACAAATCTGAAGCAAAAAGGTTCGGATCAAGCATAAAGCTCAAACTCGATTGGCCAAGTTATTTTTGCAAGAGAATCTGGACAGATACAGCTCGAATTTTCTAGGAAGAAACTCTAATTTTAATCTATAAAAGGAGGCTCAGGCAGAAGACTTAGTAATCAAAAATCAGTAAAAGAGTCATAAACTTCCAGAGGCAAACACTCTAGTTTTCAGTGAGGTTAATTGTGAGCATCAGCTTTCCAAAAACAAGTACTCTTGTTTTTCATTCCCTTGTGTCACATCTATATTGTTGAAATAGAGTCTACAATCTGAAGAGTCAGAAGAAGTAGCAGGTGACTTAGCAATTAGATTCAAGGTGTTGAAATCCCTTCTGCAATCTGGGGTTGTCAGATTGGTAGAAGAAGAGTTGACTTGCGAAGTCAAGGTGTTGTGTTCCTCAAAAGCCTAGGATTGTTAAATTGTTTGGGAAGACTGACTTGGAGGGTCAGTAGTGCTGTTGTAATTAAGAGGTTTTGAATTAGTGGAAAAATCCTTCAAGGTAAAGGGACTGGATGTAGCCTAGTTAATGGTGAACCAGGATAAATCTTTGTGTTGATTATTTTACTTTATCCGCTGCTAATTCTGCTTGCTTATATATCAGATTTTAAATAATCATCAAAAATAAAAAAAGAATTCAAGTATTACAAACACAATTCAACCCCCCTTCTCGTGTTTGCACCTTCACTCTTTGCCAATAATTTTCTAGATTTACGCAGCATGAATTTCAAATGAGCATGATGGGAGAACTTAAGTTCTTCCTAGGGATAAAAATTCAGCAAAGTCAAAAAGGTATATACATTCATCAAACGAAATTTACAAAAGAGCTTCTCAAGAAGTTTAAGATGAGTGATTGCAAACCTATGGCTACACCAATGCACCCTACTTGCTCACTTGAAAAGGATGATTCAGGCCAAAAAGTTGATCAAAAAACCTATAGAGGTATTATAGAATCCATACTTTACCTAACTGCTTCTAGACCTGACATCATGTTTAGTGTTTGTGTATGTGCAAGATTTCAATCTGACCTTAGGGAATCCCATTTAACTACTTTTAAGAGAATCCTTAGATACCTAAAAGGCACTACCAAACTTACTTTGTTCTACAAGAAAACTCAACATTCAAATTGTAGACATTGACCACCAATGGGCTGACATATTCACCAAACCACTATCTGAAGATAGATTTGACTTCATCAAGAAAAACCTAAACCTTACCTTCATTTCTAACTAATAGTTTAATTAGTTTCTTTTCGTTTTCTTTTCTTTTATTGTATTACGTTATATTCATGTTATTTAAAAAAAACAGAAGATGAAAAAAAAACAGAAGATATAAAAAAAATAAAAAACAGATGATCTTCTTCATTCCTTTTTGTCTGATGACAAAAGGGGGAGAAATATATTTGATAAAAGAGAAGAAAAAATGGGGCATTAGACTTAGGGAGAGAAAGATACAAAATGAAGCTTAGTCTTAGGGGGAGTCAAACAAAGAAATAAAAAGAAAAATAGTTATAAAAAATACAAAGTTTTGTCATCGTCAAAAAGAGGGAGATTGTTGGAACCAAGTTGGTTCTTACAATTAAAATTTTGATGTTAACAAAAGTATTTTATGAGAACAATATATTTGACAACGAAGAAGAAAGCAAAAACCAGAAGCATAAACCAGAAGATGACATCACCAGAAGTAGAAATTAGAGGATGACGTCACCAGAAGATACAACCAGAAGATATCAACGTCACCAGAAGATATCAATGCCACCAGAAGATACCTTCAAAAGATAAAGCCAGAGGATAACTCCAGAGGATACTAGAAGATATCACCATGGGATACCAAAAGATGTTTCCAGAGGATACCAGAAGATGTCATTAGAGGATACCTTTAGAAGATACCAGAGGATATCATCAGAGGGAAAAATCAATGACATCAATCAGAAGATATCATCAGAGGGAAGAATCAATGACATCATCAGAGGATATCACTCATGGTCAAGATCAGAATGAAACTTAGTCCATTAGAAGACTTGGTCAAGATTAGAAGCAAACATGGTCCAGATCAGAAGATAACTTGGTCCAGATCAGAGGACTTGGTCCAGACTTGGTCCAGATCAGAAGATAGCATGATCCAGATCAGAAGACATGATCCATACTTGGTCTAGATCAGAAGATCACACGGTCTAGATTTAAAACGTGATTCAGATTCATAGAAGACTTGATTAAAATTAGAAGAAGACTTGATTGAATTTTGAAAGAGATTCTGATCAAAGTATTTAGATTTGATTCAAAAATCAGAGAAGACCTGATAGAAATTAGAAGGAGATCTGAGCAAAGAAGATTTGTTTCGAAATTAAAAAGAAACAGAATTGGGACTGAAGAATTTTCATAGGAAAGCTGAGCAGATTCATCTCGAAAATAAGCTTGGACAAAGCCCATATTTCAGCTATAAAAAGGAGGCTTCAGGCCACAGCAGTAAGCATCGAGAAGTAGAAGAACTCAAGCATAAAATCCAGATTCATCTTAGAGTTCAAATCGATCGAAAAACACAAGAACTAGAGCTTCATATTCAAAGTCATCCAAGAGTTCAAAAGAAAGAAACACTTAAGTGCAAAAGAAATATTTTCTAAGTGATTTTTCAAGAGTGAGAATCATTGCAACAATCAGCTTTCCAGAAGCAACATTGCAAAGTTCCAAACCCTTGTAGTCACACCCGATAGTGGTGTAGATTTCTTCTCCAATTTGGGGTTGTCAGATTGGTAGGAGAAGACTTGACTTGTAGGGTCAAGGTGTGGAAGTTCCTTCTTCAATCTGGGATTGTCAGATTGGTAGGAGAAGACTTGACTTGTAGGGTCAAGGTGTGGAAGTTCCTTATTCAATCTGGGGTTGTCAAATTGGTAGGAGAAGACTTGACTTGTAGGGTCAAGGTGTTGTTATCGTTCCTCAAAAGTCTAGGGTTGTCAGACTGTTTGGGAAGACTGGCTTGGAGGGTCAAGTGTTGTAATTCAAAGTATTTTGAATTAGTGGATTAAAGCCTTCGGAATGAAGGGATTGGATGTAGCCAAGTTAATGGTGAACTAGGATAAATCGTTGTGTTCTTATGCTTTTATTATCCGCTGCTGAATCTGATTATTTATTCATCAAGTAATTTACATCAACATTCAACAAAACAGCAAAAAGAATTCAAGTTTGGCAAACACAATTCAACCTCCCCTTCTCGTGTTTGCACCTTCAGATCCAAATATAATGTCATCAACATAAATTTGAATAATAAGAATGTCATATTCTATTGATTTTCTAAAAAGTGTATTGTCTACTTTTCCCCTTTCAAAGTTATTTTTAAGCAAGAAGTTACTAAGTCTATCATATCACGCCCTAGGTGCTCGTTTTAGAATATACATAAATTTTCTAAGTTTAAAAACATGATTTGGAAATTCAGAACTTTCAAAACCTAGGGGTTGTTTAACATAGACTTCTTCACTTATATAACCATTTATAAAAGCACTTTTAACATCCATTTGAAATAATGTAATGTTATTATTTGCAGCAAAAGAAAGTAGGAGAATAGCTTCTAATCTGGCCACAAGAGCAAATGTCTCAGTGTAATCAATGCCCTCTTGTCGACTGTAGCCTTTTGCAACAACTCTTGCCTTGTTTCTGACCACTTCACCTTCTTCATTTAGCTTGTTTCTGAAAACGCACTTTGCTATCAAATTCAATTAACTCGTCTTAAATTGCAAGAATCCATCCATCATCTGCCAATGCTTCATCAATAGAGGTAGGCTCAATTGATGAGAGTAAGCCAAACAAACTGGTGTCTTTAAGTGATGATCTGGTCCTCAAATGATCACTTGCACTTCCAATTATCAGAGTTTCAGGATGAGATGACTGGTACTTCCATTCTGATCTTTCTTCTGACTTATCTTGACTATTTCTAACTTGATCAGATTCATCCTTTGAAGATTTGTCATATTCTTCTGATTTGCTTGTATCCTCTACTTTTTCAAGTTCTTCTAGTTTGTCTGCATCTGCTTCCTTTTGTTCTGGTAACCCTGCACTATAATCATCTTGCTTTGACTTTTCAAGGTCAAGCTGTTTGTCATCAAATTTAACATTTATGGATTCTTCCACAATATTAGTTTCCATATTAAACTCTCTATAAGCCTTGGATCTTTCAGAGTATCCAATGAAGGTACACTTTTGAGATAAAGAATCAAATTTACCAAGGTTATCTTTAGTGTTCAACATATAACAAGTACAACCAAATTGTTTAAAATAAGAGATGTTAGGGTTTTACCTTTCCACAATTCATATGATGTTTTATTCAATATAGATCTAATATAGATTCTATTTTGAATATAACATGCAGTATTAATTGTTGGAACCAAGTTGGTTCTATGTACTTAGGATTTTGATGTTTACTAAAGCACTCCATGTAATCTTATTTTGTACTTTGAATTATTATATTAAATGCCACCAGAAGATGAAGTTACCAGAGGAAGAAGATGAAGTCACCAGAGGCAGAAGACGAATTACCATAGGATAAAATTAGACCTCCAGAAGACACTAGATAATGCATCCAGAAGGTACCAGATGATGCATCCTGAAAGCACCAGAGGATACACTAGGATGTCAAAACACCATCAGAGGATATCTTTCCTGACCCAGATCAGAAGGAAGCAGAGTCTAGAAGGAGACCTGGACCAGACCAGAAGGAAGCCTGTCAGAGGGAGACTTGTTCTAGACCAGAAGGATTCATAAGTCAGACTTGGTCCATAATTTATTCTGACCAGAAGATAGCTTGGCAGTGAAATGATAATTAGTCCAGACTTAATCAGAGCTTCAGATAATTGGTCCAGAACAAGTGACTTGATCCAGATTTGGCCCAGACCAGAAGATAGCATGGGTCAGAGTATGAAACTAAGTCCAGACCAGAAGAAATGATTGTCCAGATTTAATCCAGACCTGATCCAAATCAGATGGTAATTGTCCAGACTAAAATATCATACGTCCAGATTTAATTTTAGTTCAATCCAGACCCAGTCCAAAATTGGTCCAGATCAGAGGGAAGATATTCAGATCAATGGTCCAGATTTAACCATCATGACCCAGTGTTGGCCGAGATAAGAAGATCAGAACATGTGGTCCAGTGTTGGCTGAAATCAGAGGATCACAACAGATCAGATTATATGTTCCAATGATTGGCATCAGAGCTCGGTTTCAAGACTGAGCACTTAACTAGTGTTTGAGGAAAGGTCCAAGGGGTCAACAATATGGCAGAATCCAAAGATGATTTTGGAGGCAACATCAACAGACCACCACTATTGATGGAGACAGGTTTGAGTAATGGAAGAACAGAATGAGAAGTTTCTTCATATCTCAAGATCCTGAATTATGGAAGTTGGTAGTCAAAGGATACACTGCACCTACTGTTCCAGGAGATCCAACTAAAGAACTGGACATGGAAGATATGAAACCAGAGCAAAGCATACAAACTGCATCACAAAGCCAGAACCATCATGATCAGTGCCATCACATTCAAGGAATTTGACAGATGCACAGATAAAGAAACAGCAAAGAGCATATTTGATAGTCTGGTTCTGACCTATGAAGGAAGCCATCAGGTTCAAGAAGCAAGGGCTAACATACTGGTCAAACAGTATGAGATGTTCAAGATGGAAGATGATGAAGATATTGATGGAATGTTCTGTAGATTGCAGACTCTGATATCTAGACTTAAAGTCTTAAAGAAAAGCTACACAACAGCAGATCATGTCAAGAAGATTCTAAGAAGCTTACCAACAAAGTGGAGACCAATGGTTACTGCAGTTCAGCAAGCCAGAGATCTGAATAACTTAAGACTTGAAGATCTGATCAGCTCACTCAAGTCTCATGAAATAGAACTGAAAGTAGATGAACCAAAGAAGAAGAAGAATCTGGCCCTGAAGTCGAAACAGAAGAAAGCTACAAGGGCAGCACCAGAATCAGAGGATAATGACAGTGACTGTGATGATATGGCTTACTTAACCAAACAGATGGTTAAGATCTGGGAAAACAGGAAGAGGAGAGGCTCCAAGAAGAAACATAACAAAAAAGGAAAGGAAGAATCTGAAAACAAGAGCATCATTTGTTATGGATGCAATGAATCTGGACATATCAAGTCAGAATGCCCAAATCTGGAAAAAGGCAAACAGCACAAGAAGAGTTCCAGATTCAGAAAGAAAGGTGTGATGGCTGCCTGGGATGCATCAGAAGAAGAATTGTCTGATGAAGAAGAGGCAGAAACAACAATGATGGCACACATCAAGTCTGCTTCTGGACTTCATAAAAGCACAGTTTCAAGAAGGAAAGTAGGAAGAAGGAATAATGATCAAAGCAGTCATTCAGGCAAGTCTAGAAGCACATCAAAGGAAGCGATTCTGGCTCTGATGGCTCATACCAACTCAAGTTCTGGATACAGCTCAGGCTCTGGAACAGATTCAGAAGATGAAGACAATGAGGTATTTTCTGATCTCACTAAATCTGAATTAATCGATGCAAAGACTTTTTAAATGCAAACAATAAGATGTCTTTAAAACTGAAAACTCTTAGGGAAGATAAGAAAAATCTGACCAAAGAAATCCAAGTTTTAAAGAATCAAAATTCTAAGTATGCACTTGAAAACAAGGATTTTAAAACTGAAGTTGCAAGACTCAAATCTGAAAACCAAACTCTCAAAAGTAATGTTTGTTCCACTTCCAAAACTTTTTGCGAATCTGATATGCATGAGCAATTCTTTCAAAACTTTATTTCTAATGGAATGGAAAGAAGTAAATATGCATATATGATTTATGGAAACAGTAACATTGGAAAGAGAGGTCTTGGTTCTACAGAAACTATTGTCGAAACTAAACTTGTTCATTCTGATGTTTTATGTATTGTTTGTGCTAAGAAAGGTCACTCTGAATCATCTTGTCCAATGGTAAAATCTGAACAAGATCATAAAGCTGTTAAAACTAACAAACCTGGACCCAATCAGTTCTGGGTACCAAAAGATGAAATTGTCTATGTTGCAGGTATCATGAGCAACCAGAAGGAGACACCAACAATGGTGCCTGGACAATGGATGTTGGCAATGCACAAGCAGAAGAAGGTTTATGTTCCAACATCTACCAAACAAAAGCCAATTGACTCTAGTAGAAGAAGAACTGGTCAACACAATACCTATCAGAACTAGAACCAGAATCATAGGAGGAACAAGAAATATCAAAGAAATCACACATATCACACGAATCAGAACAGGAACTGGAACCAGAATTAGAACTGGAACAAGTATCAGAGGTACAAGAACTGGAACCAGAACCAGTATAATTACCAGAATTACCATAAGTTCCAGAGGAACATGGTGTATCAGCCAAAGCAGAAAGAGAAGAATCAGAATAAGGAGAGTTCTTCAAACACTCCAGTGAAATTCATCAAGACTTCAAACCTGGAAGGGAATTCAAATCCCCTCATCCAAACCATCTAATCACATACCATACAGATTCAGAATCTGAAAATCAGAAACAGGAGGATTTTCAGAGTAAAACTGAAACTGTTGACATAAAGGTTACATCTTGTTGTAGATACTATTATTGTTTGATATTTATGTTTACTGTGATAACCAGAAGCTTGATCTTAAAAATCAAAGCTAGATAAGTACTTGCAGGAACTAGGCGATCCAAATAATCTGAACAAGTTCAGCTGAAACAGTAAAACCAGTTCAGTGGTTTCAAAAATCAAGCAGAAACCACCAGAAGCAGAATTAATGGTTTGGTTGTATTTAGTTCAATTATTAATTATTAAAATTTGTATTATGACAAACTGATTGATCTTGACAAATCAAAGCAAGATAAAGATAGTGCAGGTTCACCAGAACCAAAGGGAGCAGAAGCAGAAGAAACAGAAGTACCTGGAAAGGTAGAGGATACAAGCAAGTCAGCAACACATGACAAATCTTCAAAAGATAAATCTGATCAAGTCAGAAACAGCCAAGATATGTTAGAAGAGAAATCTGGATATTTACCAAAATCAAAAACTGTTGCAAATTTACCAGAATCAGAAGCTGTTACAGATTTACCAAAACCATTGAAGACCAGATCATCAAGTAGAGAAACCAATCTGGTTGGTTTACTCTCAACAATTGAACCAAGCAATGTTGATGAAGCTTTGGCATAGGAAGATTGGTTACTTGCAATGCAAGAAGAGCTGAATAAATTTCAAAGGAATGATGTTTGGGATCTGGTATCCAGACCAAACAAAAACATTATTGGAACCGAGTGGGTGTTCAGGAATAAACTCAATGAAAAAGGTGAATTGGTAAGGAACAAAGCCAAACTTGTAGCTCAAGGATACAGTCAACAGGAAGGTATAGATTACACTAAGACTTTTGCTCCAGTGGCCAGGTTAGAAGCAATCAGAATTCTCTTATCATTTGCTGCTAATCATGATATAACTCTGTATTAAATGGATGTTAAAAGTGCATTCTTGAATGACTATATAAGTGAGGAAGTCTATGTCAAACAGCCCCCTGGATTTGAAAATTCTGATTTTCCACACCATGTTTTTAAACTTAAAAAATCTTTATATGGTTTGAAACTAGCACCAAGGGCATGGTATGACAGACTTAGTAACTTTCTACATAAGAATGAATTTGATAGAGGCCAGATTGATAATACTCTATTTAGGAAATCCATTAAAAATGATATTTTGATTATTCAAGTTTATGTTGATGATATCATCTTTGGATCTACTAATGGCACTTTGTGCAAGGAGTTTTCTGACCTAATGCAGAAAGAGTTCCAAATGAGCATGATGGGAGAACTTAAGTTCTTCCTGGGAATTCAGATTCACCAAGGTAAATCAAGTATACTCATTCACCAATTTAAATACACTAAAGAACTTCTTAAAAAGTTAAAAATGAGTGTCTGTAAGCCTATGGCCACCCCCATGCACCAAACCTGCTCACTTGAGAAAGATGAAACCAGTCAAAAGGTAGACCAGAAAACATACAGAGGTATGATTGGATCCCTTCTTTATTTAACTGCTTCTAGACCTGACATTTTATTTAGTGTTTGTGTTTGTGCTCGTTTTCAAGCTGACCCTAGGGAATCCCATTTAACTGCTGTCAAACGAATTTTGAGATACCTCAAAGGAACCACCAACCTTACCTTGTTATACAAGAAAACCTCCACCTACAAACTAAGAGGATTTTGTGATTCCAACTATGCTGGAGACAAGCTGTAAAGGAAAAGTACAAGCGGCAACTGCACTTTTCTAGGTGATAATTTGATCTCTTGGTCAAGCAAAAAAGCACCATTGCCATGTCAACAGCTGAAGCTGGGTATATATCAGCAGCAGGATGCAGCTCACAGTTAATCTAGATGAAACATCAACTTGAAGATTACAACATCTTCGAAACCAATATCCCTTTGTTATGTGATAACACTTTAGCCATAAACCTAACCAATAACCCTATCCTACACTCTAGAGCCAAACACATTGAAATAAAACACAATTTCATTAGGGACCATGTTCAAAAAGGGACTTTAAGCATCCAGTTTGTCGACACTAATCATCAATGGGCTGACATCTTCACCAAAGCATTACCTGAAGATAGGTTTGAGTTCATCAAGAAGCATCTCAACATTATCTCCATATCTGACTAGCTCAAGTAGTCTTCTTAGAAGTTTTTAATTTTCTTGTAATTTTACTTTATGTTTTTTTATTTTTCTGTTTTTACTTTCTGTAATTTGTAAAGAGAAAAACAAAAATACAAAAATAGTAGGACCTCTTTTTGGCTGATGACAAAAAGGGGGAAAGAGAGAAAAAGGAGAAATAAGTAGAAAAGGAGAGATAAAAAGAAAAGAGGAGCGAAAAAGAAAAAGATCAAAAGAGAAGGAGTTGAAAAGGAGAAGAAACAGTCATTATTAGACTTAGGAGGAGAGATTGGTCTGAGGGGGAGTATTTCAAGTACTTCGGGTTATAAGCTAACAAAATAAGTTAAGGTTTTGTCATCATCAAAAAGGGGGAGATTGTTGGAACCAAGTTGGTTCTAAGTACTTAGGATTTTGATGTTTACAAAAGCACTCCTGTAATCTTATTTTGTACTTTGAATTATTATATTAAATGCCACCAGAAGATGAAGTTACAAGAAGCAGAAGATGAAGTCACCAGAGGCAGAAGATGAATTACCAGAGGATAAAATCAGACCTCCAGAAGACACTAGATAATGCATCCAGAAGGTACCAGAGGATGCATCCTGAAAGCACCAGAGGATACACCAGGATGTCAAAACACCATCAGAGGATATCTTTCCTGGCCCAGATCAGAAGGAAGCAGAGTCTAGAAGGAGACCTAGACCATACCAGAAGGAAGCCTGCCAGAGGGAGACTTTTTACAGACCAGAAGGATTCATAAGTCACATTTAGTCCAGAATTTGTTTTGACCAGAAGATAGCTTGGCAGTGAAATGATAATTAGTCCAAACTTAATCAGAGCTTCAGATAATTGGTCCAGAACAAGTGACTTAGTCCAGATTTGGCCCAGACCAGAAGATAGCATGAGTCATAGTATGAAATTAAGTCCAGACCAGAAGAAATGATATCCAGATTTAATCCAGACTTGATCCAAATCAGAAAGTAATTGTCCATATTAAAATATCATATGTCCATATTTAATTTCAGTTCAATCCAGATCTAGTTCAAAATTGGTCCAGATCAGAGGGAAGATGTTCAGATCAATGGTCCAAATTTAAGCATATGGCCCAGTGTTGGCTGAGATCACAAGATCAGACCATATGGCCCAGTGTTGGCCGAGATCACAAGATCAGAACGTGTGGTCAAGTATTGGCCGAGATCAGAGGATCACAGCAGATCAGATTGCAAGTCCAGAGTGGTCGAGATCAGAAGATTAGAAAGTGTGGTCAAGGGTTGGCCGAGATCAGAGGATCACAGCAGATCAGATTGTATGGTCCAGATGTGGACGAGATTAGAAGATCAAACGGTCCAGATTTAATCATGATGATAATCAGTGGAGACTTGATTAAATTTGATCAAAGTATTAAAAGGATTTGATACAAAAATAAATTGAAGTCTTATGGGAGTTCAGAAGCTATTGGCGGGAAGAAAGATTTGATCCAGAAATAATTAAAAACAGGATTGGCCAAAGTTATTTTTGAAAGCAAATCTGGAGCTCAAAAGAACTTCTTAAAAAGTTACTTCTTAAATGAGTGTCTGTAAGCCTATGGCCACCCCCATGCACCCAACCTGCTCACTTGAGAAAGATGAAACCAGTCAAAAGGTAGACCAGAAAACATACAGAGGTATGATTGGATCCCTTCTTTATTTAACTGCTTCTAGACCTGACATTTTATTTAGTGTTTGTGTTTGTGCTCGTTTTCAAGCTGACCCTAGGGAATCCCATTTAACTGCTGTCAAACGAATTTTGAGATACCTCAAAGGAACCACCAACCTTACCTTGTTATACAAGAAAACCTCCACCTACAAACTAAGAGGATTTTGTGATTCCAACTATGCTGGAGACAAGCTGTAAAGGAAAAGTACAAGCGGCAACTGCACTTTTCTAGGTGATAATTTGATCTCTTGGTCAAGCAAAAAAGCACCATTGCCATGTCAACAGCTGAAGCTGGGTATATATCAGCAGCAGGATGCAGCTCACAGTTAATCTAGATGAAACATCAACTTGAAGATTACAACATCTTCGAAACCAATATCCCTTTGTTATGTGATAACACTTTAGCCATAAACCTAACCAATAACCCTATCCTACACTCTAGAGCCAAACACATTGAAATAAAACACAATTTCATTAGGGACCATGTTCAAAAAGGGACTTTAAGCATCCAGTTTGTCGACACTAATCATCAATGGGCTGACATCTTCACCAAAGCATTACTTGAAGATAGGTTTGAGTTCATCAAGAAGCATCTCAACATTATCTCCATATCTGACTAGCTCAAGTAGTCTTCTTAGAAGTTTTTAATTTTCTTGTAATTTTACTTTATGTTTTTTTATTTTTCTGTTTTTACTTTCTGTAATTTGTAAAGAGAAAAACAAAAATACAAAAATAGTAGGACCTCTTTTTGGCTGATGACAAAAAGGGGGAAAGAGAGAAAAAGGAGAAATAAGTAGAAAAGGAGAGATAAAAAGAAAAGAGGAGCGAAAAAGAAAAAGATCAAAAGAGAAGGAGTTGAAAAGGAGAAGAAACAGTCATTATTAGACTTAGGAGGAGAGATTGGTCTGAGGGGGAGTATTTCAAGTACTTCGGGTTATAAGCTAACAAAATAAGTTAAGGTTTTGTCATCATCAAAAAGAGGGAGATTGTTGGAACCAAGTTGGTTCTAAGTACTTAGGATTTTGATGTTTACAAAAGCACTCCTGTAATCTTATTTTGTACTTTGAATTATTATATTAAATGCCACCAGAAGATGAAGTTACAAGAAGCAGAAGATGAAGTCACCAGAGGCAGAAGATGAATTACCAGAGGATAAAATCAGACCTCCAGAAGACACTAGATAATGCATCCAGAAGGTACCAGAGGATGCATCCTGAAAGCACCAGAGGATACACCAGGATGTCAAAACACCATCAGAGGATATCTTTCCTGGCCCAGATCAGAAGGAAGCAGAGTCTAGAAGGAGACCTAGACCATACCAGAAGGAAGCCTGCCAGAGGGAGACTTTTTACAGACCAGAAGGATTCATAAGTCACATTTAGTCCAGAATTTGTTTTGACCAGAAGATAGCTTGGCAGTGAAATGATAATTAGTCCAAACTTAATCAGAGCTTCAGATAATTGGTCCAGAACAAGTGACTTAGTCCAGATTTGGCCCAGACCAGAAGATAGCATGAGTCATAGTATGAAATTAAGTCCAGACCAGAAGAAATGATATCCAGATTTAATCCAGACTTGATCCAAATCAGAAAGTAATTGTCCATATTAAAATATCATATGTCCATATTTAATTTCAGTTCAATCCAGATCTAGTTCAAAATTGGTCCAGATCAGAGGGAAGATGTTCAGATCAATGGTCCAAATTTAAGCATATGGCCCAGTGTTGGCTGAGATCACAAGATCAGACCATATGGCCCAGTGTTGGCCGAGATCACAAGATCAGAACGTGTGGTCAAGTATTGGCCGAGATCAGAGGATCACAGCAGATCAGATTGCAAGTCCAGAGTGGTCGAGATCAGAAGATTAGAAAGTGTGGTCAAGGGTTGGCCGAGATCAGAGGATCACAGCAGATCAGATTGTATGGTCCAGATGTGGACGAGATTAGAAGATCAAACGGTCCAGATTTAATCATGATGATAATCAGTGGAGACTTGATTAAATTTGATCAAAGTATTAAAAGGATTTGATACAAAAATAAATTGAAGTCTTATGGGAGTTCAGAAGCTATTGGCGGGAAGAAAGATTTGATCCAGAAATAATTAAAAACAGGATTGGCCAAAGTTATTTTTGAAAGCAAATCTGGAGCTAAAAAGATATGTTTTTTATTTAAGTGAAACCCGATTGGCCGAGGTATTTTTTCAAGAGTATCTGGCAAGATACAGCTCGAACTTAAGCATGGAAGCAACCCTAATTCTTCATCTATAAAAGGAGCCTCAAGACTGAAGACTCGGCATCGAAAATACTTGAGAGTCATACACTTCCAAAAGCAAAATACTTGAGTTTTCAGTGAGGTCAATTGTGAGTATCCGCTTTCCAGAAACAAGCACTCTAAGTTTTTCCTTCCCTTGTGTTAGATCTAAGTTGTTGAAGTAGAGTCTACAATCTGAAGGAGTCAGAAGGAGTAGCAGATTACTTCGCAGTTAGATTCAAGGTTCTTTTCCTCAAAAGTCTAGGATTGTTAGACTGTTTGAGAAGACTGACTTGGAGGGTCAGTGGTATTGTTGTAATTCAAGGTTTTGAATTAGTGAAATCCTTCAAGGTGAAGGGACAAGACGTAGCCTAGTTAACGGTGAACCAGTATAAAATTATGTGTTTTATATTTACTTTATATCCGCTGCTCACTCTATTTTATTCATGCATCAGATTTTGTTATAAAACTGCAAAAACAGAAAAAGTAATCAAGTTAGTCAAACACAATTCAACCCCCCTTCTCGTGTTTGCACCTTCATTAATTGCTTCATCCCGAAAGTGTTTTACAACATTTATATCATTTAACATGGTTCTGGCCATTTCTTGGAGTGATCTATTCTTTCTTCTTCTTCCTCTATTTAGTCTGTTTGTGTTGGTAGTGAGAAGGGATACTCAAAACTCAAATTACTTGGAAATCCAAGCCTCGAATAAGAAAGTGTCAAGAAGGAAAGTTATTCCTCTCATCTTTACGGTACTTGAGAACCAACTTTGGTAGCGATGATGTGAGCGGGAGTTTCGCCGATTTTAGTCTCGGTAACGTAAACGAACAAGAAAACGTAACGAAGGTAAGGGGCACCTTCCAACTTTTTAGATTGCATGTAGGGACTTTAAATGCATGTTTGATGGATGATTGTTATGTGTTATATGTGTTAAGAACATGTTGTTGTGTTGATACTGAAAACTGCCTTTGCATGTGGTTTGTGGATGATCAAAATGCATGTACTGAGATATGGATGTACTGCTTTGTGACTGTTGTTGAGGGTAATGTTCTTGCTGTTGTTGTGACTTGTTGTTGAGTGGATGATGCTTTTGTTGTTTTGTTGCGGTGAAAGAAATCATTTATGTTGTGTTGTTGACATTCTGGGTTTTGTGGTTCAAGAAATGGTGTTTGTGTTATGGTGGATGTGTTGATTTTCAAAGAAAAGAGTTTTGAAACTGAAGTGAATTTTCTGGAAAATCCCACTATTTTCGAAGATGTATTCGGATACGGCACTGGCGTATTCGAATACACTTATGTGAAAATTCAGTTTTTATTCAAATTTTGAACCTCGTATTCGAATATGACACTCCGTATTCGAATACAAATACGTGATTCTTGCTTCTGACTTAGCAGCTGTATTCGGCTACGACCCTGTCGTATTCGAATACAGAAGTGTTGATTTTGCCACTATTTTAGTATCTGTATTCGACTACAAGGAAGCTGTATTCGAATACAGATTGTCTTTTCAAAAATTCTATTTTTAAACATAGGCTTATGCACTTAATGATTTGGGAAACAATTGTAAGGCATATGACAAACTATATGAAGTTCTTGAGGTGGGGATGGAGTGTTTGGGTTTCAGATTGCATTTGCATACTATTTTCAGTGAAGAGAAAACATAGCATGTTCATGCATTGCATAGTCAGGTGGTGACCGCGATGGACCACAGAGTTGATGCGGTGACCGTGATGAGCCGTGAAGTTAAGTAGTAACCGTGATGGGTTATAGAGTAGTTCCGCGTGTATTAGACGGTCTATTCTATCCGGGTTTCAGAGTAGTTCCGCGTGTATTAGACGGTCTATTCTATCCGGGTTTTAGAATGGTTCCGCGTGTATTAGACGGTCCATTCTATCCGGGCTACAGAGTGGTTCCGCGTGTATTAGACGGTCCATTCTATTCGTGCGAGGATTTAACTTATGTGTGTTGGGCCTGCGAGAGGCTGACATGTGTAAATCATGCTGGTCCGTGAGAAACTGCACGTGTGCTGGTCCGTGAGAGACTGCACCTTGGTAATTCCAAGAGTTGTGTACATTGGCATACACATATTGCATTGGGATGGTTGACCTGTGAGTCATGATTTGATATGAGCTGATGAGTGGAAATCGATGTGTGCAAGTATCTCATGAATTCTAAGTTCCAAATGAGTGTTGTCATTGTTGATTGTATCTGTACTTGCAACATGATTTATATGTTAAATTGGATGTTTTGCAAAGATGTAAATGTATACATTTTAATAAGTGAGCATACTTATTTATTACTATTGTCTTAGCATTGGAACATGTCATGAATGTATTTGTTATCTTTGACCTAACTGCTATGTGGTAATTGTTAATTTCGGTTGGTGACCCTTTACAATTATTATGGAAAATTGGGTTTTGCCCTCAGATGATACCCAAACCCGTACCACCGACAGTTACACTGATGACGGAAACGTCGTTTGTTTTCCTTGATCTTCACGTACGGAGTATTTGTGGACAGCGTAGAGGGACGGGCAGCTGGAGTGAAGCAAGACTTGTAGAGGATGCAGTGGAAACCGTGCTACTGTAATTTTAGTGCATGATCAGATCAGTTTAGTCTTGTTGTATAGGGTCTAGTGCTTGGTGGATGTATTTATTTGTTTTGGGATAATTGTATATCTATTCCGCACCCTGATAATGTTTTAGTGGGTCCATGATCCGAATTTTTGAGGTATTATGACAGTGACTTTTGTTGATGTACTACCTTTTGATATATTAAAAGTATTAATTCCCAAAATTAAATTACTTGGCTATAATTATGATGTAATTATTTAACTACTTTTTTCGTTTTGGATTACGACGCCATATTATTTTGAAATGGTTTAATTTCAATTTATTTAAGTGGTTTAATTTCTTTTAATTCTTTTGAATTAATTTTGAAAATTTCTTTTATTTATTTTTAAAAAAAAAATACACTCGCGCTGTTAAAAAATTGGGGTGTTACATACCCAAACTAGAGTTTTGTTCTAATTCTGATGTTGCTTTTAGAACCTTCTTCTGCTTGGATTTCAAGGCTAGAGTTTTGTTCTTCTTCTTGGGCTCATCTTCTTCAAGCTCAATTTCATGTGATCTGAGAGAGAGCTGATTAATTCTTCCAGCTTTAGAGTATTCTGATCCTTTGCTTCCTGATGGCAGTGATCTTAGGTCTCCACTTGGTTGTCAGACTCCTAAGGATTTTCTTCACATGATCAGCAGTAGTATAACTCTTCTCAAGTACCTTTAATCTTGAGACCAAGGTCTGGAATCTAGAAAACATTGTTTCAATGTCTTCATCTTCTTCCATCTTGAACAACTCATACTTTTTGACTAGGAGGTTGGCCTTTGCTTCTTAAACTTGCTTGCTTCCTTCATAGGTTAGAATCAGACTATCATAAATACTCTTTGTTGTTTCTTTGTTGGTGCACTTGACAAATTCCTTGAAGGTGATTGCATTTATCATGAATGTTGTGGACTTATGATGCATCTTGTACATCTTCTTCTTATCAGCATTCATCTCCTTTCTTGGAATTTCAATACCATCAGTATTCTTCTGAGCAATATAACCATCTTCCACCATGTACCAAAGTTCAGGATCTTGTGAAATATAGAAACTTCTCAGCCTGTCTTTCCAATACTCAAAACGTTCTCCATCAAACAGAGGTGTTCAATTTATGTTTCCTTCGGCAGTTTCTTCATTGAATCCTGACATATTGAATCCTTGGATCTTTTCTCAAACACTGTAAAGTGCTCAGCCTTGAGACCGAGCTCTGATACCAATTGAAGGTGCAAATACGAGAAGGGAGGGTTGAATTGTGTTTGCCAAAGTTGACAACTTTTTGATAATTTATAAATAAATTAAAAACTAGTTTGGTTTTTGGTTACTTACTTGGAGTAGAAGCAATCGGATTCAGAGGCAGCAAGCAATGAAAGCATAATTAATTTGACACATAGATTTATCCTGGTTCACCATTAATACATCTAGTCCCCTCATTCAGAAGGCTTTAATCCACTTATTCAAATACCTTGAATTACAAAGCACCTGACCCTCCAAACCAGTCTTCCCAAATAGCCTAACAACCCCAGACTTTTGAGGAACAACACCACATTGACCCTACAAGCCAAGTCTTCTCCTAACAACCTGACAACCCCAGATTGAAGAAAGAACTAAACCACTATCGGGTTGGATACAAGATATTGAAACTTGAGTAGTTGTTTCTAGAAAACTGATAATAATAATAACTCTCACACTCTAAGAAAAGAACACTCATAAAATATTTCTAACTTGAAACGAGTATTTCTCTCTTTGAACTCTAAGACTACTATTTTCTGCTTTTCGATGATTTTCTTCTTCAGCCTTGAGTATCTATTTATAGTTGAAATTTGGACTTCAATTTGGTCCTTGTTTAATTCTGAATTGTATTTTGTTCAGATTGCATTTGTAAATTCTTAAAATTGATTTTGTTCCTTTTTTTTGTTGTAGATAAATTTTGATCAAATCTTCTTCAAATTTTGACCAAATCTTCTTCAAACTTTGATCAAATCTTCTTCAAATCTTCTATAAATCTTGACCATATCTTATTTCATACTCTTTGAATATATTTTTCTCATAAAATACTTTTGTTAACATCAAAACTCTTGGTTCCAACATTGTGTGTGACGTGTAAGTGAAAGGGAAATGAGAAGAGTAGTATACATACATCCTTTAACACTTGTCCTTCATAATACTACCACTTTTTAACCCTAATTCTAGAGAAAAAAAAATAAATACTAGTAATTAATTGTTATCACTTAACAACAAAATTAGGGGTCTAATTACTATCTTAACCTTATAAGTATTTCTAAGGTAGTGAGAGGGGTTGTTACAGTGGTAATAGACAAGACTGACCGACAAGGGCCTATGGCATAGCCTACGTTAGACGAAAGCTATGCCAGACTTTTCTTTTAAACAAAAAGGCCAAAGCTTCTAAAAAAGGTTATTTAGTTAAAAAAAGCCATACTACATGCCATATAACAAGCCTTTTAGGCCTTTGATGCCGACTTATTTAAATAAATATAAATAATATTTTTTTTACTAATTATTATATTAAATTTTGATCTTTTTGTTAGATATTCAACTTTTAGTAATTTACACACATTAACCTTATTTAATTTTTGATATATTTAAATGTATTATTATAAAATAGAATTGAAGTATGATGTGTATAAAGTCATATTCTTCGAAATGTTATGTTAAATCTCAAAATAGAACTTAATTTCATTGACATATTAACTCGTTAATCGATTTAAAGATATGTTTGATTACTTATTCAAAAATGTTAAAATGAAATAGGTTTTTAAGCTAACAAATCATATCAAACTTCTATCAATGTCAGATTCAGACCTAAAAAGTAAGCCTACGACATACCACAAACTAAATTTAAATCTTGACTTTTTTAGCGAACGAAACTCATACCATGCAAAACCTAACTCAGACCAGTATATTCATACCTCTACCTAAAGAGTATACATGTGAACATTGAAAGCTCCTTCTTCTCCTTTGCAGCACAAATTAATAAGGTAGCCCCACCACCTTTTACTTTTGATTTAGAGGATTTTATTATTCTATTCTATTATTAGCCAATGAAAAAATGGGTCTGAAACACAGTTCCGTATCTACCTCTCTTGGGCTGTTCACTAGAGCTCTGATTCTTTAAGCCCATAAAATGTGTAAAAAACACAACTCAATTAAGAGTTTGGCGTAACTTTTAAAATATGAAAATAATCTAAAAAATAATTAAATGAGAATCTGTTTAGAATAACTTTTTATATAAATTTATTTTGATAATTGATTATTTTTTAAAAATTAATTTTTATTATATCTTTTATTAACGATAAATATTAGTCTTTTCACAATAACCCTTATAAATAGTTGTATAATTACTATTATAAATCATTAAAGTCTAATAGTGATAATTATGAAGTCAAATGTGCAACCTTAAATATCTTTTATTTTAAAGAGTTTTAAGTACATTATGTTATTAAATTGATGTTTTCTAAATAATATCTAATATTAATCGTTGTTAGATGGGGCGACCATCCAGGTGTTTTAACATTTATTGTGGCTAAAGGCTATCGTAAAAAAACTTAACATTTATCATTTATAAAAGTAAAAATAAATATTAAACAAAAATAAACCACAAAAACTATATTTAAATTTTTCTATAAATAAATGATAACAAACATGCACTAAGTATAAGTATAAGTATAAGTAAAAGAATGAAGAATAAAATAAAAAAATAAATCTTCATGGGCCTAATCGATTCAACCCATTACGAGCCTCAATAGAATCAGGGTCAACATCGTCATCCTTCAGAAGCGCATTCTTCGCCTCTTCTATCATCCCTTTCCATTCGTAACACTTCGCCAACAAACACATCGCGTCCGATTTACTCTCGCTTCCCTCTCCACTCACTCTAATCGCTTCTACAAGATCTTCAATCGCCGAGTCAACTCGCCGCCGCCGATTCACCGCAAGTTTCATCTCAGCCCTAAACACCAATGCATCGGCGCGCTCTGTCGGATTGAGAAACTTCGCCGCCGGAAGAGATAGAGCGGAATCAAGGGATCTGATGGCGGCGGCGCGGTGGCCCGCGATGTACAAGGCTCGAGCCCGAAGAATGTGGACGGAAGGATCCTTGGGGGTGATAGAGAGGGCTTGATTTGCTTCTGAGAGAGCGTTTTTGGCGTGTTGGGCTTTATGTGTAGTGGACCGGGCCCGATTCAAGTGGCGTGATGCTTGGTTGAGGTGGCGATTATGTTCGGGTTGGCGGGTTTTGTTGCGGGTTCGGGTTTTGGATTGAATTATTTGGTTGTGGAGAGTGTACATGAGGAAGAAGAGTGATAGGGTTAGGATTAAGATGCCTAATTGAATTATAGCCAATAATGAAGTCATTATTTCTTACTATTTTATGTTATTGGTTGCAACTTCTCGCAAACTGATTTTGTGCTTTGTTGAAAAACAATGGAGTCCTCGGTAATATTAAAATTTATAAGATAATATTAGAATTATGACTTGTACTTTGTGCTTTGTTGAAAAATAATGGAGCCCCTCGGTAAAATTTATAAGATAATATTAGAATTATGACTTGTACCCAAAGAAGTACTTGTAAAAAAAAAATAGAAAATTTTACTCATACTCTCTGCATTATACTTTTGCCCCCACAAACCCAAAGAAATGAGTCTTTGTCTTCGTATAAAGCATAAAATTTGAAAATTTTCACCATTCTATCATTTTAACATTTTCGGAAAAAGTGAGTGAATTTTAAAAAACCCAATTGGAAAACTTGAGTGAATTTTCACCATTCCGTTCATTTGTGTTCCGGAAAACTTCAATCAAGTTTTCCGGTAGTTCATGTGTCTTCCGAAAGTATTTTTTCAAGTTTTCCGGTATCGGAAAACTTGATTTAATTTTTTTTTACTTTTTTTTTAATTTATTTAACTATCATTTTTTTAGCTCAGGAACCCGGTGAGCTGACACGGTATCTTGGAGGACCATATGATTTGTCCGTCCTTACACGATACTATGATTTGTCCGTCCTTACACGATACCAACAGCATGTTTCAGCTGGAATATGGTTTGGTTATGTATGTTAAATTAGTTATTATTTATGGTGCATTAAGAATATTTTAATTAATTATTATTTTTGTTCTATATTTAATTTTAATGTCATTTTTTTTTATACAGGAGCGACCAATGCTGAAAATTGTTGCACATGGAAAGAAACTTCAATAACTTACGTCGCAGGTACTCCCGCAAGTCATTGAGAACTGGATGAACTTGTTGGGATTGGCCCCATTACAACGGGGTAGTTTGAAGATGATTGACAACAACCTGATTTATGCATTTGTGGAAAAATGGCATTCTGAGACATTGTCATTTCACATGTCATTCGGTGAAATGAAGGTTTGTAAGACCCTTTAATTTAAATTAAATTATGGATTGAATATCAGATGTATTTTGGAATATTTGTAAAGGTATTTGATATATGTATATTTCTATATGTATATAAATATTTTTGAAATTGAGTAAAATTATTCAACGAAGGATTATTTAATTTAATTACGAGTAGTTAAATATCGGGCAGTTGATCAAGATTTTATCTGCCAACAGAGTTGTGACGGGAGTATTTAGTTGCTGGAGGGGCAAGTTTAATTATAATATATATATATATATAGTAAGTGAGGGGTATGTCTATATATGCATATGTATGTGAGAGGCAAGGAAAAGAAAGAAAAAAAATCAGAAACACAGAATCAGTTTCTCTCACCTACCCGAGCTGCCTTCTTCTTCTTCCTCTGTTCAGTTCTGTTTGTGTTATGTAACACCCCGAGTTTTAAGCAGCCCGAGTGTATTATTTTTTTCAATCAAAAAAAGAATTTCGACTTAATTCAAAAGAATTAAAAATAATTAAAATTTAATATGAATTAAACATTCAAAAATAGTATTGCATTGTAATTCAAAATACAAAAGTGATTAAACAACCACATCATAATTATAACCAAGTAATTTAATTTTGGGAAATTGATCTTCAAAATATACCAAAATAAAAATACATCAAAAACTGTATCCTGGACCCACCAAAACATTATCAGAGTGCGGAAAAGATATACAATTATCCCAAAATAAATAAATACAGCCATTAACATTAGGCCCTATACAAAAAGTCTAGTCTGATTTGATCATGCACTACAGCTACAGTAGCAAGTGGTTTCCACTACATCCTCTACAACTCTCGTCTTCACCCCAGCTGTCGATCCCTATGCGTCGTCCACAAATACTCCATACGTAAAGATCAAGGAAAACTAACAACGTTTCCGTCGTCAGTGTAACCGTCGATGGTACGCGTTTGGGTATCATTTGAGGGCAAAGCCCAATTTTCCACAATAATTGTAAAGGGTCACCAACCGAAATTAACAATTACCACATAACAGTTATGTCAAAGATAACAATTATATTCATGGCATATTTCAATGCTATAACAACAATGATAAATAAGTATGCTCACTTAGTAAAATGGATGACATCTACATCTTTGCAAAACAGCCAGTTTACATATAAATCAGGTTGCAAGTACAAATACAATTAATAACCACAACAACTCACTTGGCACTTAAAATTCATAAGATACTTGCACACATCGATTTCCACTCATCAACTCATATCAAATCATGACTCACAAGTCAACCATCCCAATGCAATATGTATATGTCAATGTATACAACTCTTGGAACTACCAAGGTGCAGTCTCTCACGGACCAGCACGATTTACAGATAGAATGGACCGTCTAATACACGCGGAACCATTTCGTAGCCCGGATAGAATAGACCGTCTAATACACGCGGAACTACTCTGAACCCGGATAGAATAGACTGTCTAATACACGCGGAACTACTCTACAACCCCTCAAGGTTACTACATTTACATGTATTAGCCTCTCACAGGCCAAATACATAGAAGTTAAATCCTCGCACGGATAGCATGGACCGTCTAATACACGAGAAAACCACTCTGTAGTCCGGATAGAATAGACTGTCTAACACAAACGGAACTACTCTGACCCCAGATAGAATAGACCGTCTAATACAAGCGGAACTACTCTATAACCCATCACGGTTACTACTTAACTTCGCGGCCCATCACTGTCACCGCATCAACTCTGTGGCCCATCGCGGTCAACACCTGACTATACAATGCATGAGTCATGCTATGTTTCTCTTCACTGAAACCAGTATGCAAATGTAATATATAACCCAACACTTCATCACCACCTCAACAATCTCAATAATTTCATTTAATTCATCACATGCCTTACAAATGTTTTCCAAATACACCTCAAACAATCTCAGAAACTTCATATAGTTTGTCATATGCCTTCCAAATGTTTCCCAACTCATTAGTTGCATAAACCAATGTTTAAAAATAGAATTTTTTGAAAAAATAATATGTATTTGAATACAGCTTCCTTGTATTCGAATACATATGCCAAAACAGTGGCAAAAATCAGCAAATCTGTATTCTAATACGACAGGGTCGTAGCTGAATACAGATGCGAAGTGAGTAGCAAAAATTACAATTCTATATTCGAATACACCAGGGTCGTAGCCGAATACAGATGTTAAGTCAGAAGCAAAAATCACATATTTGTATTCGAATACGGAGTATCGTATTCGAATAAGACATTCACAATTTGAATAAAAACTGGAATTTTACAGGAATGTATTCGAATACACTAGTACCGTATTTGAATACACCTTCGAAAACAGTGAGATTTTCTAGAAAACTTCAACACAGTTTCAAATTTCTTTTCTTTGAAAACCAACACAACACCAAAACGTAATCACCATTTCTTTTGAACCACAAAACCCAGAATATTTCTCAACACAACATCAATGATTGTTACTCATCAACACCACAACAAAGGCATCATCAATAAAAGCAACTAAAAGCAGCAACAACAACTCTCAACATGCATTATCTCAACAACATGCGTTTTACTCATTCACAAACCACATGCAAGGCAAATTTCAGGATCAACACAACACCAAAACATCATCAATACATCAACCACGACAGCAACAAAACAGACACCATGAGCAGTTTGCTCATTCATAACAACATGCAAGGGCAGTTTCATTTTCAAAACAGAACATCGCATATAGTCATCCATCACACATGCATTTACAGCCCTAAATGCAATCTAGAAAGTTGGAAGGTGCCTCTTACCTTAGTTACATTTTCTTGCTCGTTTTCGTTGCCGCGACTAAAACCGGTGAAACTCTCGTTCACGTCGTCGCTACCAAAGTTGGTTCTCTAACACCGTAACGATGAGAGGAACAACTTTCCTTCTTGACACTTTCTGTTTCGACGCTTGAATTTCCAAGTAATTTGAGTTTTGAGAATGCTATTTTCTTTACCAACACAAGCAAAACAGAAAAGAGGAAGAAGAAGGATGAGCTGGTGCGCAGTAGGTAGGAGAGGAAGTGTTTCACTTTCTGATTCTGATTTTCTGCTTTTTCCCCTCCTTCTCACTCACAAATATATATATATACACATACATCCTTGCCACATATTATATATAAATGTATATATAATATTATAATTAAACATGACCCTCAAGTAACTAAATACTCCCGTCGCAACTCTGTTGACGAATAATTTCTTGATCAACTGTCGATATTTAATTACTCGTAATTAAATTAAATAATCCCTCGTCCAATAATTTCAGTAAATCTAAAAAAATTATTTATATATATATAATATACATATATCAAATATTTTAAAAATATTCCAAAATACATTTGATATTAAATCCATAATTTAATTTAAATTTAAGGGTCTTACATTACTACCCCCCTTAAATTAGTTTCGTCCTCGAAACTACGCGTTGATAAACAATTCCGGATGTTGCTCCCTCATCTTATCCTCCAGTTCCCAAGTTGCGTCTCCAGTAGTCGGATTCCAAATCACCTTGACTAGTGGGACTTCCTTGTTCCTCAACTGTTTAATCTTCCTGTCCTCAATTCTTACATGTAATACTTCAAATGACAGGTTATCCTTCAGTTGAATTGTGTCAGGTTTGATCACATGTGACGGATCCGAAATGTATTTTCTTATCTACGACACGTGAAATACGTCGTGAATATTGGACAATATTGGAGGTAAAGCAATCCGATAAGCCACGGGTCCAATTAGTGCAGTAATCTGGTATGGTCCAATAAACTTCGGATTCAATTTTCTTGATTTAATAGCTCTGCCAACTCCAGTTGTAGGTGTGACCCTTAAAAACACATGATCACCCTGCTCAAATTCCAACGGTCTGCGACGCTTGTCCGCATAACTCTTCTAACGATCCTGTGAGATCTTCATTTGCTCTTTTATCCTCTTGACCTTCTCTGTAGTCTGTTGCACCATCTCAGGTCCTACAATCATACTTTCTCCGTCCTTATACCAACATAAAGGCGTCTGACACTTGTGTGAATACAAAGGCTCATATGGTGCCATTCCAATACTTGCGTGGAAACTATTGTTGTAGGTAAACTCAATCAATGGCAATACATCATCCCAACTCCCTCTATCATCCAATACACATGTTCTCAATAAATCTTCCAAGGTCTGATTTGTTCTCTCAGTCTGTCTGTCAGTTTGCAAATGGTAAGCTGAACTCAATTTCAGTTTCGTTCCCAACGCTTCATGCAGCGCTCCCCAAAAGTGAGACGTGAACTTTGGATCACGGTCCGATACGATACTCGATGGTACTCCGTGTAATCTCACAATCTCAGTAATGTAGATCTCCGTCAGCTTATCTACCTTATAGGTGGTCTTTACTGGTAAGAAATGTGCGGATTTAGTCAATCGATCCACTATTACCCAAATGGAGTCATTCTTTCTCCTTTTCTTGGGCAATCCGGTTATAAAATCCATAGAAACGCTATCCCACTTCCATTCTGGTATATCCAAAGGTTGCAACATTCCAGCAGGCCGCTGATGTTCCACTTTCGCTTTCTGACAAGTTAAACAAGTCGATACATACTCCGCTACATGCCTCTTCATTCTTGGCCACCAGTAATTTTGTCTTAAGTCTTGGTACATCTTTGTCACTCCAGGATGAATACTCAATTTGCTTTTATGAGCCTCTTCCAAAATTGTTCTCCTCAGATCTGCAACGGCCGGTACACAAATCCTCTCATTACATCTCAAAATATTATCTGATCCAATCATGAACTCAGTTGCTTTTCCTTGCACTATTAGGTTCCTTTTCTCTTGGATTAATGCGTCATCTTGAGAATTCGCAATATCCTCAAGTAGACCACTCGAAATTTTTATCATTCCACATTTTAAAATTCCCGATGCAAACTCCATGTCCAAGTGTAGATCTCTAAATGCTTCCCACAACTCTTGTTGTTTAGCCATTATTATTGAAGATACTGACACACATCTCATGCTCAATGCATCAGCCACCATATTGGCTTTCCCAAGGTGGTACCGTAATGAAAAATCAAAATCCTTGAGAGTCTCCATCCATCTCCTCTGGTGCATGTTCAATTCTTTCTGATCAAACAAATATTTCAAACTTTTATGGTCATTGAACACTGTGAACGTGCATCCGTATAAGTAGTGTCTCCAGATCTTTAATGCAAAAACTACCGCAGCAAGCTCTAAGTCATGAGTAGGATAGCTTCGTTCATGAGTTTTCAATTGCCTTGAGGCGTAGGCTACAACTTTCTTGTTTTGCATCAAAACACATCCCAACCCTTGGTGAGATGCATCACAGTAAACCTCATATGGTTCCTCTGGTTGTGGCAAGACCAATACTGGTGAGGTCGTCAGCTTATCCTTAAGCAACTGAAAACTTTCCTCACACTTCCCTGTCCATGCAAACGGCTGATTCTTTCTAGTGAGTTGTGTCAAGGGAGCCACAATCTTAGCAAATCCTTCAATAAATATCCTGTAGTATCCTGCCAGTCCAACAAAACTTTGTATGTCTGTGATAGTCTGAGGCTGTTTCCAAGCAAGGATTGTCTCAATCTTTGCCGGATCCACAACAATTCCTTCTTTGGTTATCACATGTCCTAAGAAGTTCACTTTTTCTAGCCAAAATTCGCACTTCGACAGATTGGCATACAATTGCTTCTCACGTAAAACTTCAAGAACTTGGCGCAAATGCTCTCCATGTTCCTCTTCACTTCTTGAATAAATCAATATATCATCGATGAACACCACAACAAATTTATCTAGAACCGGGCTAAAGATTCTATTCATATAATCCATAAGAATTGTTGGTGCATTCGTAACTCCAAATGGCATAACAAGATATTCATAATGTCCATAACGAGTTCTGAAAGCAGTCTTTTGAATATCTCCTTCTCTTACCCGAATCTGATGGTAACCTGACTTCAAGTCAATCTTTGAAAACATTGCGGCTCCTCTTAATTGATCCATCAAATCATCGATATGTGGTAAAGGATAACGATTCTTAATGGTTACCTTGTTAAGTTGCCTATAATCCACACATAAGCGTGAACTTCCACTTTTTTTCTTAACCAACAATACCAGAGCTTCCCTTGGCGACACACTTGGTCTGATAAATCTTTTCTCCAATAACCCTTCAATTTGGCCCTTAAGCTCACTTAATTCCAATGGCGACATCCGATACGGTGCAATTGAAATAGGTCCAGTTCCTAGGTGTAGATCAATGAAGAACTCCACCTCTCTTACTGGGGGTAATCTTGGGATTTCTATTGGAAATACGTCCGGATACTCCTTGACTAGCACCACGTCTTCTATGCTCACATCCATCTTTGCTTCCATGTTAGCCAATGATAAAAATTCTTGAGTCCCTTCTCTCAGCGACACTCCGAGTTTGTTAGCAGTCAAATACCGAACGACTCCAGGTTCGAGAAAAAGAACTAATTTGCGAGCACAATCCAAGACTACATAATTATACGAAATCCAATCCATGCCGAGAATGATCTCAAGTGATTGTAGGGGTAAACAGATTAAGTTAACCAAGAAATCTCTATTCTGAATAGATACAGGACAACGTAAACATGCAGTATTTACGGTCAAAGTCTTAGCAGGTGTGGAAACAACCAAATCAAAAGGTAGGGAAGACATAGATAGCTTCAAACGATTCACACGGTCCGTAGCAATGAAGGAATGGGTTGCCCCTAAATCAAAAAGTGCAGTTAGTGTGTTACCTGCAATCTCGCAATCTCGCTGGATCAAATTGTGAGATTGATTTCCAGCTTTAGCACCCATGTGATATACGCGTCCCCTAGCAGTAGGACGAGTAGCCCTCGTTGTGTTCACTGTCGGTTCCACCTTTGGAGCCTTGTAATCCCTTGCAAAATGTCCTGGCTTCTGGCAATTGAAACATGTAGGATCCTTTGTGGTACAAGCAGTAGCATAATGTCCCTCTTTCCCACATCGGAAACATCGAGCCCCTTGTCCTAATTGTCGTCCAAAATTCTGATTCCCCAGGTGATTCTGGCCCCTGTTGTTGTTATGTGGCTAGTTATATGGCTTAGCAACCTGTTTCCCTTTATTGTTCTGATAGTTCATCCGGCTAGGCGCTTCTGAATTAAAGTTCCCTCCTATTCTTCATATCCTCAACCTCTCTACATTTCTCCACTAATGCTTGGAAACGTTGAATTCCCAAGGGTAAAACCGAGTCTTGAATCTCAAACTTCAGTCCATTTTGAAAACGATGACACATAAATTGTTCATCCACCTCTTCACGGAAAAATCTGAAATGTCTTGACAAAGATTCAAACTTAGCTACATATTCACCCACCATCTTGTTTCCTTGGTGTAATTTCAGAAAATCATCACCCAACTTAGTTCTAGTACTCATTGGAAAGTATTTGTGCAAAAATTTCTTTTTGAACGACTCCCAGTTCACCTCCTCGTGAGCTGATCCCGTCAGAAGCCTTGCACTTCTCCACCAATACTTTGCATCCCCTAATAGCAGATATGTAGCATAGTTGACCTTCACCGTTGCCTGGCAATTAATCATTTCAAAAAAATTCTCCATTTCCTGAATCCATTGGTCCGCTCTTTCTGGACCCTCATCACCCTTGAACTTTGGAGGATTATGACGACGAAAATCCTTTAGTCCTCTTGATTCAGCAGCACAAATCTCTCTTTCTCTTTTCTCTAGATCTCGTTGAGTCTTCACAGCCGTTTGTGCAGCAACAGACGCAGCCATGTTGCTCATCGCTTCAGCCATCCAATCATCCCGGCTGACGTTGGCTCTTGTAGTGTCGTCTCTTCTTGGAGGCATTGTTCCCTACAAACCATCATCAAGTAGAAATCTCACACCACTTAGAATAATCCCAAAATATAACTTAACAACATCATCACTTCAGCACACCACAACTATACAAGACTTGACACTCTAACTACTCGCTCCTTTGCATGATCAGATAACGACAAGCAACCAACAATCTAACCAGAGCTCTACCCAAAAATTAACCAAAAGCTCTAACCAACAGCTCTGATACCACAATTGTAACACTCCGAGTTTTAAGCAGCGCGAGTGTATTATTTTTTTCAATCAATAAAAGAATTTCGACTTAATTCAAAAGAATTAAAAATGATTAAAATTTACTATGAATTAAACATTCAAAAATAGTATTGCATTGAAATTCAAAATACAAAAGTGATTAAACAACCACATCATAATTATAACCAAGTAATTTAATTTTCGGAAATTGATCTTCAAAATATACCAAAATAAAAATACATCAAAAACTGTATCCTAGACCCACCAAAACATTATCCGATTATGGAAAAGATATACAATTATCCCAAAATAAATAAATACAGCCATTAACACTAGGCGCTATACAAAAAGTCTAGTATGATCTGATCATGCACTACAACTACAGTAGCAAGTGGTTTCCACCGCATCCTCTACAACTCTCGTCTTCACCCCAGCTGTCGATCCCTCTGCGTCGTCCACAAATACTCCATACGTAAAGATCAAGGAAAACTAACAATGTTTCCATCGTCAGTGTAACCGTCGATGGTACGGGTTTGGGTATCATCTGAGGGAAAAGCCCAATTTTCCACAATAATTGTAAAGGGTCACCAACCGAAATTAACAATTACCACATAACAGTTATGTCAAAGATAACAATTATATTCATGGCATATTTCAATGCTATAACAACAATGATAAATAAGTGTGCTCACTTAGTAAAATGGATGACATCTACATCTTTGCAAAACAGCCAGTTTACATATAAATCAGGTTGCAAGTACAAATACAATTAACAATCACAACAACTCACTTGGCACTTAGAATTCATAAGATACATGCACACATGGATTTCTACTCATCAACTCATATCAAATCATGACTCACAAGTCAACCATCCCAATGCAATATGTATATGCCAATGTATACAACTCTTGGAATTACTAAGGTGCAGTCTCTCACGGACCAACACGATTTACAGATAGAATGGACCGTCTAATACACGCGGAACCATTTCGTAGCTCAGATACAATAGACCGTCTAATACACGCGGAACTACTCTGAACCCAGATAGAATACACCGTCTAATACACGCGGAACTACTCTATAACTCATCACAGTTACTACTTAACTTCGCGGCCCATCACGGTCACCGCATCAACTCTGTGGCCCATCACGGTCACCACCTGACTATGCAATGCATGAGTCATGCTATGTTTCTCTTCACTGAAACCAGTATGCAAATGTAATATATAATCCAACACTTCATCACCACCTCAGCAATCTTAATAATTTCATTTAATTCATCACATGCCTTACAAATGTTTTCCAAATACACCTCAAACAAACTCAAAAACTTCATATAGTTTGTCATATGCCTTCCAACTGTTTCCCAACTCATTAGTTGCTTAAACCAATGTTTAAAAATAGAATTTTTTTGAAAAAATCAATCAGTATTCGAATACAGCTTCCTTGTATTCGAATACATATGCCAAAACAGTGGCAAAAATCAGCAAATCTGTATTCGAATATGACAGAGTCGTAGCCGAATACAGATGCGAAGTCAGTAGCAAAAATTGCAATTCCGTATTCGAATACGACAAGGTCGTAGCCGAATACAGATGCTAAGTCAGAAGCAAAAATCACGTATTTGTATTTCAATATGGAGTGTCGTATTCGAATAAGACATTCAAAATTTGAATAAAAACTAGAATTTTACAGGAATGTATTCAAATACACTAGTATCGTATTCGAATACACCTTCGAAAACAGTGAGATTTTCCAGAAAACTTCAACACAGTTTCAAATTTCTTTTCTTTGAAAACCAACACAACACCAAAACGTAATCACCATTTCTTTTGAACCACAATACCCAAAATATTTCTCAACACAATATCAACGATTGTTACTCATCAACACCACAACAAAGGCATCATCAATAACAGCAACTAAAAGCAACAACAACAACTCTCAACATGCATTATCTCAACAACATGTGTTTTACTCATTCACAAACCACATGCAAGGCAAATTTCAGGATCAACACAAAACTTCATCAATACATCAACCACGACAGCAACCATATAGAACAGCAACAAAACAGACACCACGAGCAGTTTGCTCATTCATAACAACAGGCAAGGGCAGATTCATTTTCAAAACAGAACATCGCATATACTCATCCATCACACATGCATTTACAGCCCTAAATGCAATCTAGAAAGTTGGAAGGTGCCCCTTACCTTAGTTACGTTTTCTTGCTCGTTTTCGTTGCCGCGACTAAAACTGGTGAAACTCATGTTCGCGTCGTCGCTACCAAAGTTGGTTCTCTAACACCGTAACGATGAGAGGAACAACTTTCCTTCTTGACACTTTCAGTTTCGACGCTTGGATTTCCAAGTAATTTGAGTTTTGAGAATGCTCTTTTCTTTACCAACACAAGCAAAATAGAAAAGAGGAAGAAGAAGGATGACCTGTGCGCAGTAGGTAGGAGAGGAAGTGTTTCTCTTTCTGATTCTGATTTTCTGTTTTTTCCCCTCCTTCTCACTCACAAACATATATATATACACATACATCCTTGCCACCTATTATATATAAATGTATATATAATATTATAATTAAACTTGACCCTCAAGTAACTAAATACTCCCGTCGCAACTTTGTTGACGGATAATTTCTTGATCAACTGTCAGTATTTAATTACTCGTAATTAAATTAAATTAAATAATCCCTCGTCCAATAATTTCAGTAAATCTCAAAAAAATATTTATATATATATACATATAAAAATATACATATATCAAATATTTTACAAATATTCCAAAATACACTTGATATTAAATCCATAATTTAATTTAAATTTAAGGATCTTACATGTTGGTAGTGAGAAGGGATACTCAAAACTCAAATTACTTGGAAATCAAAGCCTTGAATAAGAAAGTGTCAAGAAGGAAAGTTATTCCTCTCATCTTTACGGTACTAGAGAACCAACTTGGGTAGCGACGACGCGAGCAGGAGTTTCGCCGGTTTTAGTCGCGGTAACGTACACGAACAAGAAAACGTAGCGAAGGTAAATGGCTCCTTCCAACTTTCTAGATTGCATATAGGGCTGTAAATGCATGTTTGATGGATTGATTATTATGTTATGTTGTTAAAAACCGGGGATGATCATTGTTATATTGTTGGAGTTAAGATGCATGCATGTTTGTGGGGACTGTTGTTGTTGTCTTGTTGTTGAGATATTGATGTCCTTGCATGTTGCTGTGGATGATCATTGCTATGTTGTTGAAGATTAAAATGCATGTTGTAGAGATGATTCATGTTGGATGCAGTTATTGTTGTTGTTCTGTTTTTTTGTTGTTGCTGTCATTGATGTTGTTGTCCTTTCTATTTTTGTTGCTGACTTGGTTGATGCATTGATGATGCTTTTGTTGCTGTGTTGATGAGTAAAATCATTAATGTTGTGTTGAGGACGTTATGGGTTTCAGATTGCATTGCATTCTATTTTCAGTGAAGAGAAAACATAGCATGTTCATGCATTGCATAGCCAGGTGGTGACCGCGATGGGCCACAGAGTTGATGCGGTGACCGTGATGGGCCGTGAAGTTAAGTAGTAACCGTGATGGGTTATAGAGTAGTTCTGTGTGTATTAGACTGTCTATTCTTTCCGGGTTTCAGAGTGGTTCCGCGTGTATTAGACGGTCCATTCTATTCGTGCGAGGATTTAACTTCTGTGTATTTGGCCTGTGAGAGGCTAATACATGTAAAATGTAGTAACCTTGAGGGGTTGTAGAGTAGTTTCGCGTGTATTAGACGGTCTATTATATCCGGGTTCAGAGTAGTTCTGCGTGTATTAGACGGTCTATTCTATCCGGGCTACAGAATAGTTCCGCGTGTATTAGACGGTCCATTCTATCTGTAATCGTGTTGGTCCGTGAGAGACAACACGTGTGCTGGTCTGTGGGAGACTGCACCTTGGTAATTCCAAGAGTTGGGTACATTGACATATACATATTGCATTGGGATGGTTGACCTGTGAGTCATGATTTGATATGAATTGATGAGTAGAAATTGATGTGTGCAAGTATTTTATGAATTCTAAGTGTCAAATGAGTTGTTGTGATTGTTGATCGTATTTGTACTTGCAACATGATTCATATGTTCAATTGGCAGTTTTGCAAAATGTAGATGTCATACATTTTAATAAGTGAGCATACTTATTTATCATTGTTGTTATAGCATTGAAATATGCCATGAACGTACTTGTTATCTTTGACATAATTGATATGTGGTAATTGTTAATTTCGGTTGGTGAACCTTTACAATTATTGTGGAAAATTGGGTTGTGCCCTCAGATGATACACGAACCTGTACCACCGACTGTTACACTGACGACAAAAACGTTGTTAGTTTTCCCTGATCTTCACGTACGGAGTATTTGTGGATAGCGCAGAGGGATGGACAGCTGGAGTAAAGACCAGACTTGTAGAGGATGCGGTGGAAACCGTGCTACTGTAGTTTCAGTGCATGAAGATCAGTTTAGTCTTGTTGTATAGGGCCTAGTGCTTGGTGGATGTATTTATTTGTTTTGGGATAATTGTATATCTATTCCGCACTCTGATAATGTTTTAGTGGGTCTGTGATCCGAATTTTTGAGGTATTATGACAGCGACTTTTGTTGATGTACTACCTTTTGATATATTAAAAGTATTAATTCCCAAAATTAAATTACTTGGCTATAATTATGATGTAATTATTTAACTACTTTTGTCATTTTGGATTACGACGCCATATTATTTTGAAATGGATTAATTTCAATTTATTTAAGTGGTTTAATTTTAATTCCTTTCAATTCTTTTGAATTAAGTTGAAATTCCTTTATTCGTTTTGAAAAAAAATACACTCGCACTGTTAAAAAATCGGGGTGTTACAAGGTTACTTGGATGATGTTGTCAATCTTCTTGGATTGCCTCTCACGGGTGAGTTCTACAGTCCACCCGATGTAGATAGAGCAATGACATGTAATCTTGCCATTACTTTATTAGGAGTGCCCGCGGAAGAGATATGGGAGGAGACTAGAAAGACCAGAGGGGCGCACTACAAACTAGATTGGTTGAAGGAGGTATTCACGAGGCAATGTCAAGCAGAGAGATTTGACTGTGCTGTCAATGCGTATCTGCTGAATTTAGTAGGGAGTACTATCTTCGCAGATAAGAGTCATACTCTTGTTGATGCGAAGTACTTCCCTTTATTCAGACACTTGGACGGTACAGATGCATACGTCTGGGGTACTGATGCACTCGTAGTCCTTTATGACTACATCTCGGATGTCTGTTGTTATGACACCAAACAGTTAGGTGGTTATATGTCGCTACTACAGGTATTAAATATTTATCATTATTTTATTTATTTTTAAATTATTAATTTTTATGTTTATCTTTAATTTATTTAATTTTATTTGCAACAATGTTGGATATACAAATATTTTCCAAATATTTGTAATAGAGGTAATCAGGGTGCTGATCTTGAGTGCATTTCTCAAATGAATAGATGGAGCTATAAACAAGACAAGCATAAGATCCCTGAGTACAGACATATGATTGACGCACTGACACCTGCTGAAGTCATATGGAGACCATGGGAGAATCATAGGGATATCATTCCCTTTGATGATATCATGCTATACACTGGTCACCTTCGATTATGTAACACAGTAGTGGCGTACATGTCAGATAGGTGTTTGAGACAGTTCAGATATATCCAACATATTCCACCACCGCCACTTGCAGCTCTTTCTAGATTATCTGATGCAGATGTGGAATGGATGGGATATGTGACTCCTGTCACCGAGATATATCACAGGATCCATCTAACTACATATCCATCTGAGTGTTAGGAGGGATATTGGAGTGGTTCTATCGGGTGTCTCATCCACTGCTAGTGTGACCCCAAGGTGTACCTCTAGTCCCGGATTTTAGTGCATCGACCACCGTTGTAGATGCTACTGGTTCACAACCATTTATTCTACAGCAGGTCAGTGATCTTATACAGCAGGGCTTGGAGGTACATGAAGCTCACCCAGATAATGAATTTTATTCTTACTTTTATAGAGCATTGTATTTATCACGTGGTCACAATAATTAGTAAACAACTTGTAAATGTTGTATTTGTAAATTTTAATGTTAGTTTGTTTTTATTTCATTATGTTTAGCATTATTTATTTATATGTTGTTATTTTATATTATTTATGATGAACTATAAAGAAAGTAAACTAAATAAAATACAAGATAACATATAACGACAGAAAACTAAAATGAACTAATAACAAGTGATTTTATACACGTTTTAAAGTATTGTAGTTCATACAAAATCAATCATCATCTAATGACATGGCATCTACAGGTTCTTTTAGTGGATCTTGTCTAACACGTGACATATGACCTATGAAAGACCCCAATGTTGTAGACGCCTTGTATATGTTTTTGCCCAAGAAGTTGCCTCATCGGTGCGATATTGCTTCCAACTTGGTGCAATGTCTGGCATTGGAAATCCATTTTTCATCTTTAACTGCAACATACATTGAAATAATAAATAATTTTATTATTTAAAAAAAAAAGCATTACTTAAGAAAATAATATAATTTTACCTGAACCTAGTGACTTGTGTCGACAAAACCAATACATATGATACGATTATTTTTTGTCGATCCTGAATGTGAACCCCTCATAGGAAAGAAAATCATAGAAAATGTCTAAACAAACGTGACGAGAATAATATTATATGTTGTCGCTATCACGTAACCCATATCAGGTATGGACATCCATTTATCTATGGGTTGAACACCTAACATTGTTATCTTCAACGAATCTCTGATTTCTCTAATGTGTCATGAAAACAGTCTATCATATGGACTTATATGAGAAGCAATCTCCTAGTCCAAACTATGGCGAACCAAAGACCAAGATTCCTCACCGTGTCCAAGCAGTGATGCAATAGCGCGATAGCCACAATTTCCATCTGCTATCACATTAAATATGTCATCAATGTATGGTTGAATAACATCAGGAAATTGTCTTAAGAACAAATGTATTGAGGATTGAGATAATTGAGAGGGTTGTTTCTTTGATGAAAGAGAATGCCTCTTCTTTGATGATTGAGATGGTTGGGAACCAGGATCTTCACAATATATTGCATTAACATGCTAAAAGTAAGAAGGGTCTCGATATACATCATATCCATCAGGCTTCTTAGACTTACTATTCTTCACCCGTCATTTGGTTTGAACTTTTTCAGGTGGTGGACACGTTGAACTCGTAGTTGGAAAAGTAAGTATGTGCACCTTACTCTTCAACACTTTTTTTCGTATAACATCAAGTGATCGAAAGCGTTTCCACAAGACATCCATCTCAACAGACATATCTAACTCTGATCCATCTTCTGTGTCTTGGGTGAGTTCACATTCCATGCTTAATTTCCCTCATTGAATATGCATAGAATCTAAAGGAGTTGGTTCATCCATCAATTTATATTGTGCCAATTCACAAGCACAGGGTAACCCGTATGTTCTTCTAAGAGAGCACCCACATACAGATTTGTCGGTACCCACCCTCTCAACTTTCTCGTATTCTTCAGCAATACGTCTTTTAGCTTCTTTTGATACAAATGTATTCAATCTCTGATAAAATGGATTGATATGTTTGTGCTCTTTATCATAAAAACTTTTATGAAATGAGCCCATGATTCTTTTATGTTGCAACCTTATCATATTGTTCATAGCCTTCCAACATCTACACATGTCACCTATGTTGTTTTCCAACATTAACTTCAGTTTCCAATGAGCTGGCTCAACATTATTATTACATGTAAATTGTCACCATGGAGAAATCCAATAATATATAGTAAAATTACAAAATCGAAGTTTTATAGTGAGATGTCATACCTGTTAGTCGTTGTGTTTTCCAAATGCATGACTCGATTTGTCCATGCTTCAACAAACTGTTGCTTATGAGGAGTCAACCAAGTTTCTTTTACATAATCAACAAACACTTTATTATCGACACATGATTGCTCAAACATGTGCAAGGGCGTTATATACTCTTTTTCATCATTGCAATACATAACGTCTTTCCACATATTCAATATTAACTCTTGTCTATCCTTTAAGACATATTGCTTGCATTTTGCTCCAACATTTTTGTCGATATGAAATCGACAAAGCAAATTAACAACATGTGGAAATATGCTGTTACGATTACAAAACCAATTGCTTTCATTAAAGCAAGATCTCTATATGTCACAATTACACGAGAAAAATTATTTTGTGTAACAAACAGTTCTCTTAGCCTCTTTAATGCCCAACAAAAGTTTTCTTCCCGCTCACATTTCAAATAAGCAAATCCAACTACAAATGTTATTTATGTTGATGTCATACAAACAATTTCAAGTAATGGCATTATGTATTTATTGGTTTTGTAGGTGTTTTGCATAATCAACACAATAGGAAACAATTTCAACAACTTCATTAAATCTGGATGAGCCCAAAAAATATCTCTTATAACATCTGAGTCTTCTCGCTTTCTATTTCAACACACATATTTTGTATCTTCAATTAACTTGAATAAATGTTGCATCTTTGTCTTATGACCTCTCATGTGCAATCGAATCATACTCCTCTGTTTATATATTTGTGAGATATGAGTAACATTGTTCTTATCTCGGTCTTGCAATGAGAGTAATATGTGTCTCGATGCAACATTATATTTTGTTAAGTCGTGTACATGTTTTTTATCTTCTTCATCTAAACGTCCAACAAATGCATGTCCCTCTAAAGTATCAGGTAATTCATGGTTGTGAACTACACAAATTACTTTTATTGTCCATCATGAACCATCTTTTAATGGTTTTGATCTAAGCTTGAAAGGACAACCACACTTTTTTGTTGAACTTCGAGTTAAACTATCAACACCTTGTATTTTCCTCCTTTATCACAACCTAATATTAATTTATTTCTCCTCTCTCTCTCTTGTCTCTTTATCTAATCTTGTGATGATAACGACCGCTTTGTGTTTTATACCGATATCTCTAGCCCAATTTACAACAGCTTCCTGTTTATCAAATATCTGAAATAAAATATAAAATAAATTATAATAATTAATCACAATAATAGATTTTTACAATAGTAATTATAATTTTTCATACCTGATCTATGTTAAAAATGTTGGTAGTATCGACGCATGTTTTATCATATAATACTAGCGGATTATCTATATATTTCAAAATTTTAAAAAAATTTAAAAAAAAAATTAAAACAAATTGAAAAAAAATTTGGAACACTCCAGAAAATTTGTGAGGAATTTTTCCGGTAATTACCAGAAAACTTCCTCACAAGTTTTCCAGTAGTGTTAAATTTACGCTTCTTTACCGGAAAACTTGGAAAAAGTTTTCCGGTGGAAGTCTTCTGTATCGGAAAACTTGAAAAAAGTTTTCTGGTAACTACTGAAAAACTTTTACGTACCGAAAATCTTTGTTTTTTTTAGCCCGAAAATCTTTATAAAATAAAAAAAAGTAAATTTAAATTGATAAAATAGTAAAAATAAATAAAGAATATATTTAACATTTTTAAAATTTTTTTAAAGGTATGGGATAAATTATCAAAAAAAAACTATTATAGTTGTGGCTTTTTTTTTTCCTTTCAAATAGTAAGTGGTTAGAGATTTAAGAGCGGATAAGTAGAAAATTTTGGCTTCCAACCAAATCTTTGCACCGCCATTTTACTCCTTCAATGTGCATGACATCTACCCATCTAACTGCTATTAATTTAGTCTTTGATTTTAAGTTTTGTTAACCTTTCACACATTTTAATTTATAAACTTGTGCTTGTTAATCCCATACTATTATTTTTAAAATAAAGTCTGACTAATAATTGTTTAGTTAAGATCTAAATTTAAATTTTTTTGAATAATTTGTTAGTAATTAAATCTCGTTAACTAGTTAAGCTAAATCACTTGCTTTAAGCTATATTCATAATTATAACTAATGGGTTTGCAAATGTCTATAACTAATATATCTACATTAGATTGTTTAATTAGCTTGAAAAAGGCCTTTTAGTCCTTAACACAATGTCACTCCCTCAAATAAACAAATTAACTATGAGTGCTTCTTGACTAATGATGATCATACAAGTTCATGCCAATTTACAAGCCTAAGATACCTTTATCAAGCTTGAAGAAAGACACAAAAGCTAGCTTTTTGTTGTGACATTGTTAGCTTTATCCACAACAAACACAACTACAAACATCACCGCATTAATATGTTTTAAATAGATACAACACATGCAACCCCAAAAGGCCACAACAGACAGAGCACAATTCTAATATCATTATTTATGAATCAACAACATCACTCCATGATTAATTGCTTGTGACGATTGAGATCATTCAAATAATTTGAACAGGTATAGTCTTCTAAATCACAAGCATCTAACAAGAGTGACCTTGGAGCTATTGATTTTTGAGTTAGGTCCACAGCCACCTCTTCACCTTTTAGTAGTAGCACAACCTATAGTTTACAAATAGACACGCAATTAAGCACCAACAAAAGTAAAAAGTTTAATTTTAATGCATTGTCGTACAAAATTTACAATTGTCCACAAATAAATATGTTTAATTTTAAAAGTAATTATAATTAAAATCAAATATTTTGAATTATATAAAATTTAATATACAAATTATATTATTTATGAATTAAATTTAATCAGATTTGATTTATATATTTTTTATAAAATAAATCACAACCAACCAATCATAGTTTTTTTACTTTAATGAGTTTATGATAACAAAGAGCATGCTTTTTTTTGTTCAATAACAAAGAGCAAGGTGAAAGAGAAAAAGAGGCTGAATTGTGTTACCTGATTCATGTATGGCCTTTTGGAGGACATGTGGTGGATACACAAGGAAGCTGTTGCCATGGCACACATCATTTCAATTGGATCATATTGATCTTCTAATCTTGGGTCTGCTATTTCATTCACCTGCTTTGCATCCAATAGTGGTTTAGCCTGCTCAAAACATAACATTGATTAGAGCATTTTAAGGACTCGTAGATTAGACTATGTCTCATCCGAATATAATTCTGATACGTCTAATCCGAGTATAATTCTGAATTTCACATGTCTACTAATTATTGCCCTCAACCCACATGTTGAATGGGTTAAAAAATTTCATAGTTAAAAAGGCGCAAAAAAAAAATCTAAAAACTAAAAAACTCTTAAAATTTTGTCAATTTAGTGGAGTCTATTCTATGAGCCCACCTTTTTGATATTTTTTTTATAAAAAACTTTCAACAAATTTTTTTTTCTCAAAATTTTCCGTTAAAAAATTTCAATTTTTTCAATCAAAAATTATTTATAAATTTTTGTTTCTCTTAAAATTTTTCGAGAAAAAAATATTTTAGATTTTTTTGATATTTTTCCAAAAAATAAATTTCATAAATTTAAAAAAAAATAATAATCTCAATTAACAAAAGATTCGGCCTATAACCCCTTACTTAAGCTCACATAAAATAATGAAATAATATACTAAAGTTTTAAAAAAATCGGTCAAAAAGTTGCTAATAATTAAATGACTTGGCTAACTTCATTTTGGTTGTACTATTAAAAATGCTCTTATTAAGTTTTTAAATTGTGACCATGGTCGCAACTGTGTGATGATCATTGATATTGCAGAATATCATAGTTAAATGTGGATCATGTGCAGAGACGTTAGAAAATCTTGATGTAGCGACATGGACCATACTCACGAATTTTTTATTAAAACCTGGACTCTTAAATCTTAGTATTTGCACTATGTTTATCTTAGTTGGAAGCTATGCAACACCGACTTTAAATTAAAGTTAGTCTAGTATTCGATATGTGTCAATAGAGATATATAATTAGAGACAAGAGGATTTGAGTATAGGTTCTATAAGGGTTATGAAGACTTTACCCAAATCACAAGACTTTGCCTGCTATTAGAATCAACTGCACGACGACCTGTCATGAGCTCAAGTAACAATACCCCAAATGCAAAAACATCAGTCTTTTCATCCACAAGTCCATGCATGAAATACTCTGGAGCCAAATACCTACAACAATTTACCAACTAATAGTTTCAGATATTGAAGTTACAATGTTAAAGAAAATGTACAAATAAATAAACTCTTAATTTTATGCTGCAATGCCAACCCGAATGTGCCTTCTATTGGAAACACAACATGGTGTGCCCATTTATCTGGAAGCCACTTTGCCAATCCAAAATCTGAAATCTGCGGTTTAATTATTTACACAATCAATTGATTATAATGTCCAAAATCAAAAAACATATATGTATCAAATTGCAGTCGCAGTTGCAATTATTCTACAAACATTTATATTACAGTAAAATGCAGACAAATGCAACTGTGATTAAAATTGTGATTTTGTTGCAGAGACTTCTAAATAGTTATATTGCGATTGCAAAATCGCAATTAAGAATCATGACTACGAATTGAAATTCACAATTTCAGGTATTGTGTACATATAGGCTGATAGAAAAGTACCTCAGCTTCATCATTATGGTTGAGTAATATGTTTGAGGCTTTGATGTCTCTGTGAATGATTCTTCTTGGACAATCTTGATGGAGATACTGCAAACCTTTTGCTACCCCAAGTGCTACCTTGAACCTTATTTTCCATTCCAAACATTCAGAACCTGAAATATTGAAAATGTCACTTTCTTAAGCCTAATAAAATATGAAATTAACTTTCCCACAACAATAAAAAATATATTTCAATCAGGGGGTTGTTAGGTTAAATTGAATTAGAAATTGAGCTTGTTAAATAAATGAGTTGAACTTGAACTATTTATAGTTTCACAATTCAGTTCAACTGGTTCATGAACTAGCTCGATTTCAGAAAAAATAAAAAGGAAGATGTGAATTGAGAAGTAATTAAGATGCAGCAATGCACCAAAGAGCATAGAGGCAAGGCTTCCATGCGAAGCGAATTGAAGAACAAAGTAGAGACCGCGGTCGATTCCGAAACCGATGAGGCGTGTTGCATTTGGGTGGTTAATGTGAGCAATAATCCCAAGTTCTGATAAGAAATCACCAGCTTTATCTCCAGCTTCTTGTTCATTCCTCATTAGTCTCTTTACTGCCACAACTCTACCATCTGGTAAGCATCCTTTGTACACTTCTGCATGTCCACCTTTTCCAATCATGTTCTCTATGGAATCAAAAATCAAAGTATTAGAATACTAATATATCCAAAAAGGGTGATGAATGTTGTTGGATTAGGTGTTGTAACAAGTCAGCAACTTATTTTTAAATATACAATTATGATATTGCTGCAAAAACCTCTAATCTATTTATCTTTTATAAAAAAGAGTTAGATGTAATATGTGATTAATTAATTCCCTCTTTCATTAATAAATTCTAATAATTACTTACCAGGATTGAAATTGTCAGTTGCAGCTACAAGATCTTCATAACTAAAATTTCTCCAAGTAGGCTTAGTAGGAATACCATCAAAATCATTCTCATCATCATTATCTGTTTTTATTCTAGCCAACTTATTCCTCAAATTCTTCCTAGAGGTTTCATAGCTAGCAGCAAGCAAAGGAATGGAAGAAAATCTCCTCACAGATTTAAACCTCAATGCATCAATCATATTCCTCCATTGGTGTCCACCTTCAACCACTCCTCCTCCTCCTGATGACCTCCCACCATTTGGCGCCCGTTGCGGCGTCGAACTCGAACTGCTGTAGTTGCTGCTTCCCATGCTATCGGAATCTGTACCCGATATCGGTACGTCAAATACATATTTTGGTGATTGTATTGGCGAACTTGATGCTGATATCTCTTCATTGTATGCATAAAAAAAATCTTTCTTCATATTATTTTTATTCGTTATTATTTCGACAACTTTTGAGTTTTTTGATTTCTTTTCTTTCTTTTCTTGATCCTTCTTGCTCCTTCTATCTGATCTCTCCATCTTTAAAATTAATAATAAAAAAAAAAAAACCAAAACCTTACAATTTATTTTTAAGACAACAACAACTACCTCATACCCATAATGTATGTATGTTGTTATAATTACAAACAATATAAAATGTTTTTTTGTATATATTATATGTTAGTGTTTGTGTTTACATGGGGAGGCATAGTAATGGTTATCTTGGTTTAGGGTTTATTCCAAAAAGGTTCATGTTCATTCCCACGCAAAAAATGTGAAAGGAGATCTAGCTAGGACTTTTTCAACCTTAATAATAATATTATTATTAATGAGGAATGAAATTAAAAAACTCCTTTTTACATAATTTGGAGGTGGGGGAATGAAATGGAGAGTTAGAGAGGAAGGAGGATTGACATCGAGAGAAGAAAGGATGAAGATGAGACAGAAAGGTTTGATTCAAAAATTGGTATATCTTTGAATGATGGTTATTCTTAGGAAGAGGAGGAGAAGTGCATGGGAAAACCAGCTCAGGGTGATTGGAATCTTAACTATATCTATATTTATATTTATTTATACACACAAATTCCTCGTTCATTTGTCTACTTATTGTTTTTTTTTATTCATTTTCATTTTATTTTTATATAACTATATCATAATAAATATTCAACAAAGACCAGCTCAACTGTATATATAATTTTAAAGACAATGAAAGAATTATTTTTTTGATAAATTATCATTTTAGACTCTTAAAATATATGATGTTGTCGTTTTGGTATTTCACTTAACAAAAAATTCAAATTAATTCTCAAATAATCAAAATATCTTTTAGTTTAATTTTTGAAGTTATAATAGTTATGAACTAATTTGACAGTAAATTATATCTTCTAGATACTTTTATGATAGTAAATTTATCTTTTAAGACTATTCTAATAATATGAGGATTAATTTAAATATTTTGTTAAAACAGGACCAAAATATAATATTTTATCCTTGAGGCTAAAATTGTAGTTTACCTTTATTTTTTTCTTATAATTGAGAATCAATACACTCTTAACTAATTGTTGTTGAAAAATGCATATTTTTCCATTTTCATAAATCATTTTTTCCATTAATATGACTATTGTTGTATTACTCACTCCTTGTAGCATGAAGCTTGAAAAACTTTAACAACAATAATTAAAAAAAATTACACAATTACACTCACTTATACAAGGAGCTTAAGATCAGGGGCGGAGCTAGAAAAATAACTCAAGGAGGACCAATAATACAAATGTATGACTTAATAAAAAATAAATAAAAAAAATCAAATTTCGGAATCCATGACTTAAGGGTTAAATATTTTAAGTTGTACTTCTAAGTTTGCCTATTTCTCATTTTGGTCTTTTTAAAAAAAAAATCTTTTCAATTTAAATTTAAACTATGTAAGTTTAATTTAGTTTTAAAATTATTTATGCTATTAGTTGATGTAAAAAAAAGCTTATGTAGTAAATAGAGGAATGACGTGGCAGTTTGACTTGAAGAGAAATAAATTAAATAATTAAAAAAATAAAATTAAGTAATTAAATTGATCAAAAAAGAAATAAAAGAAAGAAATAAAGAAAGTTAAAAGTATTATCTTTTAGTTCTTCTATCCAAAATCAGAAATAAATCTCGGCATTAGAATTCTCTCCTTCTTCTTTCTCTATTATCACATTATCATGATCAAATCATTTACTTAATAATATTTTATTTTCAGTTCATATGTCAATGATTCAAATATTTGCCGATCGTTGTCTTTTATCATTAATGGTATTTGTTTATTAATTAGGATGTTGTGTAGAAGAAATAAAAATGAAGAGGTAGAATTATATAGGCTAAATATTGTACTAGTATACTACTAAAATATTATCGGCGCTTATAAATTAAATTTAGATCATACAATTATATATGTATAATTATGATTAAAGTTATTTAAGTGTTTTATGACTTTTTAAAAAAGTCATGAAAATACATATGATTGAATGAATTGATAAAGGCATGAAAAGTGTGAGGATTAGACGTCTTGATAAATACATTTGTATAACACCTCGAGTTTTTATTAATTAGTTTTAAGTCTTAAGAGTTTGTTGTACTAATTGTTAGATATTTAGACATCAATATAGAATAACTAGAAATAGTAAATAATTGTTTAAAAATAGTTAATAAATTAATAACAAGTATTAATGGATTAGAAATGGACTAATCCGATAGAAAAGTTGGATAATCGATTAACATTCAGCACCACATGATCATGTTTTTACTCAATTAATCAGTTAGGGTCTTATTGCATTTCGATTAATTATTGACCAGAATTCAAAAATAACATTTTTTTTCTTAGTTATTGTGTAGTCAATTTTGTATCTTATCTTTTAGTAATATGTGTTCACTTCCTAGCTATATATAATAATGTGTCTCATAAATCCTTAAACACTCATAAATTTGTCAAATTTAAATCCATTTCGATTTTGTTTATTGAGGCGTGGCCAGTAATTTAAAGAGCTTCTAATTATATTATTTTATCACATATCATAATTGTTCTCAATCAGTAAATTAACATAAAAAAATTTGTTTCTATTTCATAAAAAAATTTGTTTCTATTCATTTTTCTAGAAACTTTACTTTTATTGATTATTTGTATTCTACTCGAGTGTTCGTATGAGGAGCTGAAAGGATTCATCTTTTCTGCATAATATAGTCGGTAATCCTCCTTTCGTCGATTACGGTATGATGGAGTTTCGACTCTAAATATGTATTAAGTAGTTGAGTAGGTTTATTGAATGCTGATGTTCCATAATCTCTAAGTCTATACAACCATTAATTGTTAGAACCACACTAGCAAAAGTGGACTAGACTACGAGTTTTGTGTCTAAGACCATCTTATAAGATTTGTTCCTTTTATTTAAATTATAAAAAGTTAATGAAAATACGGTGATGTTTGATACTTGCGATGACTATTATGTATGATGATATGTATTAGTTTTATATATATATGTGTGTGTGTGTGTGTATGTATGATGATGATAAGCGATGATAATTTTGATGTTTAGAATATATCTGTTTTAATAAAATGCGTTACGTTTTCTGTTGTAATAATAAAAGATCATCAATTAGTTTAAGTTAAAATAAAATAACCAATTAATTCGACATTGGTAATCGATTCGGCAAAGAATTCAAATTAGAAAATGACTAAGTTATGAATTAGAGTCTAAGGATTAATTTATTAAATTAAGTGAAAATAATTAAATTATTAACTAATTAATAATAAGAGTTACATAATAAGTGATATATTGTTTACATTATTGTGTGAAAGGACAATCCTAAATGATAGTGGAACCTGCATATCCTTCAGACAATATTAGGCTAACAATAACTTGTTGAAAAGATAATAAAAAACAACGTTGCCATATCAAACATAATTTCTGTCAAAAATGTTGTTAACTAGAACAAGTATAATTTAGAGATTCATTATTATTAGTATCAGATCTCAATAAAATTAGACTTAAGCCATTCATAAGGCCAGTTATTTTGTCATAAGCTATTTCAAAAGACACTAAACTTGATAGAGACCCGAGTAGAGGTCATAAGTAAAAAGGGGATATTATGTAATAAAAATAAGGTAAAAATATATGGTAAATAATGAGTGTGGTAGAATGCTTAGTAGGCAAGCTGTTATGTCTTAGTAGTATAAATAGTAAGTTGAGTGCATTATGGAGGATACGGAAGAATATTGAAGTAAACCACTATGGTTAGGTCGAGAGAAAATTTTCTTCTTCACTGAGGAGCTTGGCTCTGGGGTAGTTTGAGATACTTTCCCTTTTACAGTTTTTCTCACTTGATCCATTAAATACATTCTATTTTCCATTGTTAATCAATTTATTTACTTAATTTCTGATTATGAATTCTGAGTTTCCATCAAAACTCATAATTAGCATAAGCATATATGAGTAGCAGTATCAAATGGGTAATAAAAAATGGCAAGAACATGAACCGCAGGATGCTTAATTTTCATATTCGATCATATTATACCAAGCTGTAGAGTAGTGCATTAGGAGTTGCTCCTAACAATCCAGAGGACCATTATTAAGCAACTATAATTAAATAAACATCTACAACAGAATGTAATAGCAGAGAGAACATAAATACATTCAGATATCTCAACTTGTACGGTTCAGGAGGCTCTCTGAAATATCCGTTGCGCTTTGGAGAAGAATATTTACAAACCATGGCAAAATTTGTCAGTAGTATTGGCAACATATAATCAGATGGTTGATGGGTAAACAATAGCTTCGTCGTGTAGAGTTTTCTACTTCTTTCCAACATAAGCTCCGATTTTAGACAAATCTGGAACCCAAAATGACAACTCAGACGACCCGGTTGCAAACATAAGGCTTCCAGGAGCCCACTTTATAACAGGAGGTCCTGTATCAGAAGTTGCACTCCTCCAACTTGCAACCTAGACATTATAGATAAGGCATTAATATTGCAATGGCAAGTACTATTCACACTTTAATTGCATAAGGTGAAATGAATTGTACAATTCTATGAATCAAAGAAGCTTTTGATGCCAACCCTCTCCCCACACTAATTTTTATCTTTTCAAAGAAGCTTTTGATGCCAACCCTCTCCCCACACAATTCTTTTCTATTAGGCAGGGTAAAGGCTCATTATAACAAAAGTCTATTATAGAACGGGAGCAAGGAGATGATATGAGCAATGGGATGGTTCTGCTATCTTAAAGTAACCTGACAAGAAGAATGACCCAGAAGGAGTGGGTTATAAGTTTATAACTGGTTCCAAAGTTGCTATATTCATTAATTAATAACATACAATGAGTGTTGTCTTCTTTTAGTCTAGTCAGATACCCATACAAACATTGTTATGAAACTAACCCTTCAACAAGGGTTGGTGTTAGGAACCCAAGACTTGGATTCCTAATAAAGAACACTTTTATTGAAAACTAGGAGAGAAATCTATCTTCCAAGGGTTTCCCTTCACAATAGAGAACATTCTCTATTCAACAATTGATTATAATATTCATTGATATCTCTCTAACTCCCTAACCTCCCTATATACACAAATAGCTTTATAACAACCTCAACTAACTAACTAACTCTACTCATCTAAGTCCTAACAGTTGGTGATTAGATAAAGTCCTTCCCAGAGTGATTACTCTAGAACTCTAATCCTTGACATTGCTAGCAAAGTTCCTTTATAATCACATCCACCACCATTAGGTTAATGAGTGTTGCCTTCTACTTAAATATATGCCAGGACTAGTTTCAGTCAATTATACTCAATTTTCAATTTAGGTATAACTAAGATATTCACAATGAAAAAATAGGACATTCTTGAAAATTTCACAATGAAATAAAGGAAAAACACATGCTTGAAAAGCTGAACATATAAAAGTGGCCCAACTTAAGCACATGATCCTGACTGGAGAATAACAATGTTAAAAGTACAAATTAAGTACAGATATACGAATAAAAAGAACAGTTATGGAAGGCGCTTATCATACTTCTTTGCCACTGCGAACACTCCATGCACGGATGCTACCATCCCCAGAACCTGCAAAATTCAGGCTTAAAAATGTACCGAGTAGATAGTGAACAGAAGCCAACAGGACTATATACATGGGTGAGAGGATTGAAAATATTACTAGTGACACCTGAGTTTTGGAAAATAATCATATTGAATGTAAAGCTTTTTTCCAAAACATAATTTAAGGCATAATATACTATTATATGGGATGATAGAAGTTCCTCATTCCATATAAAGAAAACAAGAAAGTCAATGCAAAACCCAGTTGATGTAATCAATGAGTTAACAAGTGCATTACGACTAGAAAAGTTTTGGGTTATCCAAAAACTCTTACTTGATACTACAAACATTCCCTCGGGGCTGAAAGAAGCTTCTAATGTGGAGTTGCAGGAGACAGGAGTAACATTATATGTGGATAACTGTGTACACATGACAAAGGAGATCAATCACATAGAAAGCCTTTCAAAGCAGATATAAATCAATTGAAAGAAGTAACTGAACTGAGTAAAGTAAGGAAGATACAGACAAGTGTACCACGGAATGAGTCGAGTACATGGATATGCCCATCTGCAGTTGTCAAAAGCATGAGTCTCCCATCATTACTAAACTTAACAACATTTGCATCAGAAATATCTCCCCCAACAGAAAATATCTCAAAGGGACCCTGTGGAGTAAATAGAATCATATTAGATTATTAGAGTATGTCACAACTTGCAATTAACATAACAAATTAACAAGCCAAAAAAACAAAGTTTAATGAGTTTTATGCATATTTTCATGTGAACTTTTACAAACCTTTTCATACTTCCGTGCATCAAACATTCTTATGTATCCTCCAAAGGCTATTGCAAAGACAAGCCCTTGATCATCATATGATATAGCAGGCCTTCCTTGTACACGCAAAAGTCCCTATTTAGTTTTTAAAGAAAATGAGAAGCCCCTAGAAAAGTTATATGATATATTAGATACAAAAGGATATAGAAATACACAAGCAGTAGAGTGCAAATGCAGACCTGGCACTTCTCGGCCCTTTGATCCCATAGTAAAACAGTTCGATCTAAAGATCCAGATATAAAGCAATCTTTCCGAGAGCAAAAGCTAAGTGAGACAACCCTAGAAAAAGAACATATATGCATCTGTTATATCACAAATAAGAATGTACATGAATCCTACAGCACATGATTATCAAATCGTGAATCAGAAGACCTATTTTCCGAATCATAAGATACATTGCCCATAAAAATGTCATTTTTGTGTAAAACCAGAAGTGGCATAACAAAGTTATAAGCAAATGTGTCATATATGAACCTCAAAACAATTCAAGATTCAAGTCATATAGCAAATGACAAAAGAAAAGTTATTGGTTAGACAAAGTTGACATTTAAAGGTGAGTGGCTACACTAAGTTAAGGTAGTGATTCATTAGAATGGATTGGGATTTACCATTGCGAATCAGGATTCATATCCAAATACGTATTGATTGAGGTCAGTTTAGTATGGAATCGAGATACGAATCGCGTGTATCTCAATATACTGATAACCATGCTACAACATATAAATTACAATATTAGGTTGGAAAGTATATAACAAACCTGTCATGGTGACCTTTGAAATATCTCAAGTACTTGTTATCATGCAATGATAGAAGCCGCAAAGATTCTGAATCAATTGATCATATTAGTTATATTGAATATACAAAAATTTACCAAGTACACAAGGATAGATGAAAATGGAAACAGGTATAACACATACCATCCCAACCATTCTTCGAAGAATAAATGACAGTTGTAGGATGAGATGTGAAGCAAACCAAGTCAACCCCATACTTCTTGCTGTTAATTGTCTTCAAACATCTGGTAAAAGTTAAGAAATCTCTAAATTTCATGTTGATAAATAAATATAGATCAATTAGTAGAATTTAAAAAAAATATGCCTAGAACCATAGGGATGACACAACACAAGACATTAATATATAATACTGCAAAAAAAAAAACCGTTTTCAAAGATTTCAACATGGATAACAACATTATAAATTTCAATAGTTCCTAGAACCATATGGATGACATAACAAAAGACAGTAACATACAATACTGCAAAAAAAATTGATTTCAAATAATTCGTGTTATAAATTTCTTCATGATAAAATATTAAGAAACCCAATCTGGTACAAGAATTCATCCCGTCTAATCCTGATATAATCTTGTAAATAATATTAGAAACATCATAAGTTTTGCTGAGATAAAAGTCTTAAAAAGTAAAACAGAAGAATTATAAGAATGTTGAATGCAGCAATTTCAACAAATTGAATGAGTTGTTTCAATGTGAGTTTTCACATAATTAAAGCAATAATAAATAAATAAATAAATAAATAAATAAAATTGGGGCTTACGTTCCAGCAGCAACATCATATAGACGAATGGATTCATCATCACTAGCAGTAACAAGATAAGTTGATGTCTTATGAAAATCCAACGAACTAATTCTACCGTTCTGAAAAAATGTGAACCCAATCAGAAAACCCTAATGTTCTGTTTTTGGTTAAATTAAATAATAATAATAAAACAAAAGCAAAAACAGAATAATAGAAATTGCTTACGTAGTCTTTGAAGGACATTCCAACTTCCATACTCTGAAGAATTTCTTCACTAAGCTCCAAAGAAACCTTCTCTTCTCTCTCCAATTGTGTTCCTGCCAAAGAAAAAACACAAAATGTAAGAAAAACGAGGTATAGAGATACAGAATTAGGGTATAAAATATAAAAGCGGTAAGAATTTTGAAGTACCACCCATTATAGAGTTGGTGATTGAAATGCTGGGTGGAAGATTTTAAGGAATTTGAGTGGGTTTGAAGATTCCTCCGGCGGCCTGAAGAAGTCGGCGGGTACTAACACTCTTTGAGTTAAATTTTGTTTTAGAAAAAACTGAATTTGAAACATTCGATAAAGGTTATAAAGGTAATCATAAAATTTAGAAGGGAAATAATTATTATCACGAGATTAAAATAACCAAAGATTTTTATCTCTCTTCCCCATCTCCATAAAATAAGAAATAAAAGTTTGATCACTAAATAAAAAATTAGTAGTCATTTTCATCATATTAAATTCTATTGTTGTATTTAGAAATAAATGTATAATTATTTATTTTAATAATTGAATTATGAATTTGATGAATATATGATTTTTCTTTTTAGATTGATAATGAATTTTCTAAGTTTTGTTTTGATGGTGATAATGAATTTTTTTAGTTTATGTAAAAATGGATAATTTTTTTGAAATCTTAAGACATAAATGATCAAATCATTATTTAAAATTAAATAACAGATTAAATCGGGAAAAAAAGAATATAAACGACTGAAATGCTACTTAAAGTTAAATTAAGGGATTTGCATCAGAGTAAGAATTATATAATACTTTTGGTACTTATTGTAACATTAAAAACTGCAAGTTTATTTTTTAGGTTTAACTCTTTAGTTCTAAGAGGAATGAGTCATAGTAATCTAGAGTTCGGTTATGAGGTAAATTAAGAATGACCAAAAATTGTTTCAACTAGCATTCGAACTTGGATTCTCTAAAACAATTTGTCCTTAACTAAAGCTTTCACTAAGTTCATATGAAATATAACTTAATACATAAGTTCATATAACTTAATACATAAGTTCATATGAAATAAAATATAAATTCAACAATGTCATGTCTAATACAACATTCACTAAGTTTCTACATAATCCTTTTAAGTTGATTTTCCCTTTTCTTTTCTTTTATCATTGGTTACCTGCTTAACTGAAAACAACAATAATAGAAATAATAATAGTCTCAGTGAGTTCCGGCAGAAATAACATAGGTTGGCTCTTGAGATTTAAATACATAATATTTAATAATTTAATTCTATAATGTGTGAATTATAAAAACAATTACATAACTCTATTAACTTATTTATCTCAACTGCGACCGCGTTATATACTTGGACTTTAGCAGACAAGAATAAATTAATAAGGATACATAATTATTTTTATACGGTAACTGTGAATATTTATATATATAATTGTGAAGATTGCATAGTTCATTCCTCAAATGTGAGTCAGTCCGAGAAAGTCTAGGCCACTGTAATCAATTGTCTAATGACAATAATTGACATCATACTTTATTATAAAAGTATTCAAATATGTGTGTGTATATATATATATATGCATAATATGCCTCTTTTCTTAATTTAACATTATACTATGTATAACCTTCTATATAATTCTTTTTAACTTCTTATATATAAAACTAAGGTACTTAAGGTATTTGAAACACCCCCTAGCCTAAGGTATATGAAACACCCCCTAGAATTTTATGACAACAGCTGTGTTCATAAAATTGCTATAAATTGTAAATTTGATATAAAATTATGAAATTTTATATTATTAAAGTATTAAAATTAAGTTTTTCAATGAAATTGGTTTAACTCAAAACCGATTTATATAACTTTTGTTATACCTATTTTAACTCAGGTGATAATCTTTTTCTACAAAATTTACTTCAACTTTGACAATTCAATTAAAATATTAAACGGCGTCTAATTTGAGTAAACTATCCTCGTTGAAAAGCTTATGATATCTAGTTTATGAATTTAGTTTCCAATTTTCAAGTTAAGTTCCCAATTAGTACAAAACAATAAATAAATATTCTAAAAACAAGGCAACAACTTTAGTATAACTTGGGACACATTTTTCTCTATCAATTCTCAATTAAATTTAGTGAAATTAGTGTCTATTTCAAATAAAATTTAGTCTAGTTTCCAATGGTAGAAAAATAAACTCCAAATGATTTCTATTGAAAAAATTACGGTCTAAATACCAAAGGTACTGCATACGGGATATGGAGAACATCAACTACATTTTTATCAAATACATTATATGTAAGTCATCATACTATCAATTGATGCTCAAGGTACATGCATATTTCAACCAATCAATCACAATGCGATGTCTAATCAATATAACTATCAATTTCATATTTAATACAAGTTCTAACTAATAATTTCTAACATGAAATTGTTCCAGTTGAATACTAATAAAAATATTTAATTTGCATACAAGGTTTGATTCTTTCTAATCATCAATTTTCGGCCACAATCTATTATAATCTCTATCCTAACATGTAATTAAAGGTGCGGGAAGGAATTTGCCCAAGCTTAATGCTGAATGAGAGAGCATGAAGAGAAGTATTGAGCTTTGCTTCTAATCCTTTTAGCCTTGTAGTAGCTTTAGCTCCCTTCTTTAGCCTTTCTTCTTCTAAGGGTTTGGGAGGTTTGATGAAAAGATGAAAGTTGAACGAAAGAAAATAGAAGTTTTTCTCTCTTCCTTCTCTGAATCACAATGGAGAAGAGAAGGGAATTGATTTCGTTTGACCTATTTGTTGACTCAACCTTCATATAACAAATTAGCAATGTTTATGAGTTGGTTTGACTAGAATACCCTTTTTACAAATAATTTCATTTCATTCTTATTATCTACCTTACTATTTACTATTAATACATAATTACTACACATTACATATAGATATTAATAGTCACTTATATTCAATGGACTGTTACAAAAACTTGTTAATCACTTAAGTTCAATTACTTAGTTCTACACGTTTATTTTTAAAATATATAATATTTTATATATTTAATAGTTATTAATTTTAAATTCCAGTCTCTCAATGACAATTATAATTAACATTTTTATAATATTTATACTCGTGTTATCTGTGGTTTAAGTTAATAAATAAAATAGTTGATAAAAAAATATTTTTAAACTAAATTTTTTTAAAGAAAAATAAAAATCGAGGGACATAAACCTAATTTCAGAAGAAAAAAAATACAGAGAAAAAATATAAAAAATATTTTATAAATTAAGCAGATTTTTTTACCCTATGGTAGGTATTTAATTATATAATGTTATATTTTTCTGCATATTCTTTTTCGTTGTGTTAAAAAACTTATATATAAAAGGTTGGTCTATGATAGTTGAACTATTTTTCAAATATCTAGTAGGCACCCTGTTCTCTTCCTCGTAGTATTTAATATCTCTAACTATTAAAAAATACCGAAATACATAGGGTGTTCACATCCAAATTGAAATAAAATAAATCGCAAACTAATCCAAAACAATTAAAAACAACACATAATCGATGGATGTGTTTTGATCTTCTTTTATGAAGACAGCACAGATTGAATTTCAAATTCAATTTTCAAAACCGAATCAAACCACATATATATCATTAATACTTTTTTTTAGTATTAGATATTGCATTAACCTATTATTAGTTAGTATTAAATTTTATTAATAATACATAAATATTTAATTTAATGTATTTTTTTACTACTGCATATATTTTAAACATAATCTATTAAATTTATTTCGTAATATAATTTTTTAATTTATTAAATGTTATATTTTGTTTCAAACTCGTTAAAGTAACATAACTTTATAATAATAATAATAATAATAATAATAATAATAATAATAATAATGTTCAATCAATATTTTATAAATTGTAATTTAAATAACCGAAAACTGATTCTATTTAAACAACATTATCTCTGATTCAGTCAAATCAAATCTATTTAAAAATATCATCCAAACAAAATTAAACTGCCAGTATTTTAATTTTTAAATCGCATAGATTTCTATCTCATAACCAATCCAAATTGTACCATAAACACTCCTAGTAATACTTCCAAGTCAAAAGCAACTTTAGAATTTAAATTGTCATGAGTGGCAATCACATTTAGATTTGTCATACCAACCACTATATCTCTTTATCAATAGAAAAATATTATTAAGGTGTAAAATATGTTTAAATTTACCTACTTATTTATTTAAATATTAATTTTATTTCGCATAAAATATTCTCTATATGATATAGTTTACTCTATCATTTGAATAGTAATATTATTTTTTTATTTAAGAAAGTTTACATAGTTGAGTTATGAGATTCTTAGTCAGAACATAAATCATAGCTCATATAGCGTTGAAAAAGAGCTATTTAAAAATTACTTTTTAAAGAGGTTCTTATATCGACAACAAAAATTGTAAATCCGAGTCAACTTCTTATTAAATAAACAAACATCCGTCAATTGAATATTAACATTTTTTTACACATATCAACATATATTCAATATTCTTAAAAAAAAATCTTTAAGTAAAATTTTTAAATAAAATATTTCAATTATTTTTGTCTAAACATTGTTAAGAATAGGTAGTATTTTTATATAATGATTAATTGTTTAAAATAATTTTTTATTTTGATTTCCAAAAGTAGTATATTAAATAAATTTGTTAAATTATGTTAAAAATAAATAAATTGGTTAAATAAAAAGATAAATATATAAATTATAGATACCATTTACTTTTTCTAACACGCATTTTTAAATTGCTACACATTAATTCTTACAATTAAATTTTGTATCTCGTAGTTATCATCCTTTTTAAATTGAGCTTACCATATCTCTTACTAGATTTACAATAAATGTAATAACAGATTAAAATATATTATTTATCTTCTATATATTTTTAAATTTAAATTGTATATCAGAAAATTATTCTCTATAACTAATTCATTTTAATAAATTGCATTATAAATTAAATGTTTATTGAATTGTAATTTGTATCATTTTAAGTAATAGCTATGTATCGTTTCCTGTTTTTTCAAACTTTTTATAATTTTAATCGAAAATGTTAATCATAATTGTATTTAAAAATTTAATTTTTCAAATTAAAAATGTTAACAAATACAGTAAAATAAAACATATTTATAAAATTGGAGGATTATTATTTGTAACACAATATTAAGTTAAATTATAAAATAAAAATTTATTAAAATATATATTAAATA